>PVHT021183652.1:2642594-2781293 GCA_004024745.2 Catagonus wagneri
TTTTAGGGCCACACCCATGGCATATGGAGGTTCCCAGGCTAGGGGTCGAATCGGAGCTGTAGCCGCTGGCCTATGCCACAGCCACAGCAATGCGGGATCCGAGCCGCGTCTGCAACCTACACCACAGCTTATGGCAACGCCGGATCCTTAACCCACTGAGCAAGGCCAGGGATCGAACCCACAACCTCATGGTTCTTAGTCGGATTCATTAACCACTGAGCCACGAAGGGAACTCCAAAAGAGGATTCTTTATTCCCCTTTTTACAGATGGTAACTAGGACACAGAAGGAACTAGTGACCCACCAGGTGGATCTGGGACTTGAACCTGGCTCTTTAGGTTCCACCAAAGGCAGATGTTCCTTGAGGGCTCAGCTATATCTCTACCTTTCCAAATATATTGCATATCAGAATCTTTAGAAAGTGAATATTTACATTATAAACTGCTTAGCAGAGTTCCCTGGTGGCTCAATGGGTTAAGGATCTGGCATTGTCACTGCTGTGGCTTGGGAACTTTTGTATGCTGCAGGTGAAGCACCCCCCCCCCAAAAAAAAAGATAAACTGCTTAGCAAAAGTCCTTATAAAATCTTGACTAATGAGGTATGGGTTAAAAAGTATTGAACACCAGTTTTATCTCTTGTGACCTCTCAACTGAAGAACTATGGTCTTGGAGCTGGGACAGCTACTGCATGGCTCCGCCAGATTCCCACTAAACCCCAGCCGGGCACAGAATCAGAAGTAGCTCTGGAGGAATCAGCTTTTCCTCCCAAGCTGTGGGCTCAGATGGAGTGGGTTCTCAGGAGCTGGTGAACAGAAGCGACCCTGCATTAATCACCAGTCCTTACTACCCACATGTTCGGTGCTCTGCTAGGTCCTTCGGCCAATAGAGAAATCCCACAAAGGGTGTGCGTTTTAAGTAGGGAGTCAAAATAAAATGCTTGAAGTTGTACCGTGCCACATTAAATGACATGTTTTCTTAAAAAAGTCATTTTGTAATTATTCATTCCGCATTTGAAGATCAAATGCCCCCTATGTGGTAAATTCCCCATGTCAAGTATTGAATAGAAGGGGTGGTATATTAGGATAACCTAGGCTACGCCGAAGTAACAACAGTCCCCATGCTTCAGAGTTTTAAGACAATGAAGGTTTATTGCTCAGATAACACATCCAACAAAGGCTGTCAGGAATTGTTGACTCCATGCAATCATTAAGGGCCCCTATTAATGGAAGCTTGACATCATGGAATTGAATTTTGGGGGGGCCATGTGACCTCTAAGCTTTCCAAGGAAGGGAAGAGAAGAATAGATGAGGCCCATTAGCTTTCAACCATCAGTTTGAAGGTGACATCTACCACTTTTGCTTACAGTCTGTTGACCTAAGCTAGTTGTATGACCCTCCCCCCAAAATCATACAAAAGATGCTGGAAAATACAGAACACCTGGGGTGCTTGGGAACTAAGTTTCTGCTATAAGTGGAGAGTGGCTATAAAGGTAGATACGGCCCCTACCCTCAATTACTGTGCAAAGCTGTAATACAAGCTAAGCCTCATCAGAAAAACATAGATCACGTGCTGAGGATGTATGGGCACTGGATAGACGAGTGTGGCTGAATCCCGGACAGAATTTTGGAGAGCATCGTACTAGAGTGGGGCCTAGGCATTAGCAGATTTTGGTAGGCTTTATGAACAGCGAGTGTTGGAAAAGCCAAGTAAAACAGTGAACAGCCTGCTGGAGGGCAGGATTTGTGATGAGGAGAAATGATATTAACGATGATGATAATAAGAAATACATAGGCAGTGCCAAGAATACGCCAGGCCCTGTTCTACGTGCTTCATATATATTAACTCTGTAATCATCTCAATAATCCTTTGTCAAAACGGAGGCTCAAGGGGAGTTCCCATCGTGGCTCAGTGGTTAACGAATCTGACTAGGAACCATGAGGTTGTGGGTTCGATCCCTGGCCTTGCTCAGTGGGTTAAGGATCTGGCGTTGCCGTGAGCTGTGGTGTAGGTTGCAGACGCGGCTCGGATCCCGCGTTGCTGTGGCTGTGGCGAAGGCCGGCAGCTACAGCTCCTGTTAGACCCCTAGCCTGGGAACCTCCATATGCCGCGGGTGCGGCTCTACATAAAAAAAAGGCAAAAAAAAAAAAACAACAACAAAAAACGGAGGCTCAAGGATGTGAAGCGATTGCTTATGTTTGCACCAGTTGCCACCATTGAATCTCTGGTTGAAATTGCTTCGCCTGTTAGAGGCCTTCACAGCTTTGGGTCAATCCCAGACTGGTCTTGTGTCCCAGTGGCAAGACCATTCAACGGAGTGTATGGGGTCTGACTGCCGTTTGATCTTCCAGAGGCCAGTGCACGGCAAATCTGGGTTCTCGCCCAGGTTTTCCGGTTCCGAAGTGGGTAAACCAGCACTACCCACTAGTTGGAGGGACAGGCTAGGACCAGATTGCAGAGGGTCTAATTTGCCTGAGCATCTCTTCTGAAGAGAGAGAGTATAATTGTTACTGGCAGGGGTTCTTGGCCTCCTTAATCAACAGCAAGTGATAAGGCCAGATGAGAAATTCAGGCAAGGCTTTACTGGGGCGCCTGCTGCAGCCGGATGGAGCGAAAACAAGCAACAGGTTCTCTTGCTGAGAAGGGGTGAATTGGTTTCTTATATGGGGTGAGGTTAGGGGTGGGTCTGGGGTTAGGCCAAAAGCAGGGCTTGGGTGGTCTGCCTGCCTCCTTGGTGGTGCTGTGTGCAGGATACATGCACAGTTCCCTGCTTTTGTGCCCGACTCCTCAGCAGTGACAGTTGGGTTTTTGGTCTTTTTTGTATCTTGTTGTTCATAATTTGCCCCAACTGCACACAGGTTATTTTGAGTCCCTTGTAGTTTCTTTGTATTTTATGCTGGAAGTGATGTTTGTGCAGGTGCAAGCGCTATAGTAAGAGGTCCCAAGTCCGGTGTCCCAGCCTGTTTCACAACGTCAGGTTTTAAAGCAGAGGGGCGACACCATCGGATATGCGAGTGACGCTAGACAGCTCAGGTCCTGCACGTGAGGATCTGGAAGAAGAAAGCAGAGGCTTTGTGGAGAAGGGGACTTGAAGCTGGGTTCTGAGAGCTGGGCTGACTAGGGCGGATTAGAGAGAAATAAAGGACATTCCAGGCAGGGGACAAGCTGACTGGGGACTAGATGTAGGAGTGAATGTGCTTTGGAACAAGGTAGTGGGATTGGCCTGGCTGACCTGGAGCAGGTGTCCTCGGGCTGGGATGGATGGCGAAAGGCATCATAGCGAAGGATTTTAATGTCAGGCCAAGGAGTCCCGATTTGATTTAGTAGGAAGGAAGGAGACACTGACTGCTTTGAAGACACAGCCGAGGAATGTGTCAAGAGGTGCCTCTCTGCCCTTCACTGTCCCCAGTCTGACTCTAGTCACAGGCCCCAACACACCTGGCATTTCAAAGCCTGGGGGCATTTTTCAAAGTAAACCTGAAAGGCTGGTTGTCATTCTGTCAAAAGATGTTCTCTGCCCTACAAGCAATCAAATAATTGAAGTCAGGTTGTTGCATTTTTTTCTTTCTATCATTCTCTTTTTTTTTACTTTTACAAGGACCATTATAAAGGTGTCCAATATTAGACACTTATGCATATGTGGCTAAGACTGTAGGCTAAAACGTGCGAGTTCGCATCTCAGCTAATGAACTGGAATATGGTTTTAATTTTTGAACTGGAAGAATGTTCTGCCTTTTTCGGTCATCCCTACAGAAGACGTCATATTTTAATAATTCAGTATAGCCTAATTACTTTAATTAATCACCTTCTTTTCAGAGATGTCAGTGGGCTTCGTTTATTTTCCTGTTACTGTAGGTAATGTTAGGAGTTTTAAAAGAATTCTTAAAAAAAAATGTAATAGTCCAGGTTAACTCTTTTGTGAAGTCTAAGGTGTGTTTCCTCCCCCGACAGTGTTCTGTCATTCACGAGTCATGGGTTAGGTTGTCCTACAACTCGCATCTCTGTCACATTTCCTCCCTGGGACTGGTTAACACAACCACCTCTGGTCATTCTGTGCCTTCAAAACTGCTGTCTGGAGGCAAAAGTAAAATGCTATTTTGAGCAAGTCAATATTTTTGCATCTTTCTGAGTCATGATGAATATACTGGGAATGACAATGGCTCTTATTGTACAATCAATATAATTTGCTTCCCTTGCAGGAAAACATAATTAGCTCACGGTTGAAACAGTGGCAATGAAAACGTGCTCATTTCTAAAGTTTGTGGGTAGAGGGTCCTTTCCTGCTCAGAATGGGGTTGTCTATTCCCAGCTCCTGACCCAGGCAGACTGGGTGTCACTAAGCAGATCTCGTAATTTTCAGGGCCTTTGGTAGTTCTTTTCAATAAGGAATGATGATGCTTTTCCTTTTTTTTTTTTTTTTGCTTTTTAGGGCCACATTCGGGGCATATGGAGGTTCCGAGCTAGAGGTCCAATTGGAGCTACAGCTGCCAGCCACAGCCACTTGCGATCTGAGCCACGTCTGTGACCTATACCACAGCTCATGGCAACGCTGGATCCGCAACCCACTAAGCGAGGCCAGGGACTGAACTCGCATCCTCATGGACGCTAGTTGGGTTTGTTAACGACTGTGCCATAAAGGGAACTCCGATGATGCTTTTATATAGTTAATAATATATAAATTGGATATATAAAGGCTTGAAGTTAGAGTCTGGCCTTGAATACAGTATGTATGATTTAAATGATAAAGTTCTAATAATGATTGTTTAACTGGCCCCGCATTTTTTCTCTCTAGTTTTCAATGAAAGAGCTCAGATCTTGGGATTCTTACCTATTTCCCCAAAAAATATAAAAGGGCCCCTAATGCACTGGGAGGAGAGAAGACATCATGTAGACTTCCTTCGTCTTTTCTGGGACTCTTTTGTTGCCCGATGGGAAGCTGCCTGGCCCCCCACTCCTCAGTGTCGGCTGGCTTCTTGCAACATTATTCCCAGTCATTTCACACTAGTCTCTGGAGCCCCTGTTTAGTTCCAGCCAGGCAGCTTTGCAAGCAGTCTGAGGTTTTACTAGGACTGAGAACAAAGTGAGGTTTGAGTAGAGACCTTGAGTGAAGTGCATCTCACAGGATCCTGGTAAAAGGCTGCAAGGAGACCTCCTGTTTGGGGCTTAGGTTGAATACTTTTATTTTGAAATGCTGACTGTGAAATCAGATTTACTCAACCTTGACTTTGGCTTTGAACTGAAGCACACATGCTACCTGTCACCTGAAGGGTGGAATTAGGGTCTGTACTTGGAGCTGTGTTCTCTATCAATGCTGAGGGATGGATGTGAGCAGAGCCTGAGATTTACGTGGCTGAAAGGAAAAGAAAAACCTATTTTAAAAATCATCTCTCTTTTTGTTTTTATCTCCTCCCATTTTCTGCTCATCCCTCCCCTCTTTTCCCTCACATCTTGGGAAGTCAAAGAAATCCACAAGAAAGAAATCGATAATCAGATCAATTCCTGCCATGGATCCAGTAAAAGCTTATGGTTGAAAACTGTCCTGGTCCTTTTGAGTCTCCTAAAACGTTCTATTGCAATCAGAGATGTTAATTGGTTGAATCTGCCTGTGGTCTTAGGAAGTGCTCCGATTACAACGAGAAATCCTTTTATGCTGCTGGATTCCAGCCACAGAATCTCTGAAGTTAAGAATCTGGCAGAGGCAGAGCCCCCTCCGGGGTGTAAATAAACTGGCCAGGTCTATAACCCAATAAGAAGTCAGTTTATTGCATGTGTGTTTCAAGTCACCAACACACACTCTGCTCCTTTATTAAAGAAAAGGTGTGGGTTACAGCCAGAGCCCAGACTGGAAAACGGTAAGGGAGGTGGATGCTTGTCAAATCTACATGGTCTTTGCAGGGAGAGAAGGGGCCCGCCAGGGATCAAAGCTTCTCTTCCTGCACAGGTTTGCAAGGAAGAATCAAGCTGCTGAGACACAAGACTACTTACTTTGCTAGCTGGTGGGGGGAGGCTGAGATTCAAATGGCTTAAGTGGGTGTATGTTTTATAGCCCAGGTCTGGAAACCCAGTGACATCCTCCTGTGGCTACACGAGGTTGTTTTTAGAACTGGAGCTTTTGCTGGACTAAATCTCACTAGTGACCCACTGAGAGGGAGGGCGAGTGAGTTGGGAGGCAGCTCCAAAGCCTTGGGTGGGGAACATGATGAGCCCCTGGTTTAAGTACACAAACCCGGTTCACTTCCAAGGCCAAAGTTGTTTGGGGTTCACCTAAATGATGATCAAGACCAGAGGAAGAATCCAGCCCTGTTCCACCTCCACTCCCACCTCCACTACACTGAGTCCAGCCCTAGCTTAATTGTACCCTCCCCCACAAAGGTGTAAGGGTGTGAAATGTGCCCAGCCTCATCTGCATACTGCTCCAGACTTCTTGTGACAGTGAGCTATTAGTGAAACCCAGGACAGTGTGGACAAAGCTGACTCTTAATTGCTCGTTCTTCAGCGTTAGTCTCTCGGACTCTACTCATCCACACTTTAAAAAACAGATCGACACCCCCAATAAATTTACAGCACCCCACTTTAACATAGCAAATACAATAGTTCAGCCAGAGTCTTTCTGTTGTTGTTATTACTCCCCGCACCCTCCACCTCCATCCTCTTCATTCTCATTGGCTCCTGAGAAGTCCCAGAGAACCAATGGGATTCCTCTCCTTCATTCATGTCCTAGCAACAAGCCTTGTTCCAATCTTTCTCTGCCAAACTAACACCTGAAAAATTACATCATGAATAATGGCAAAAGCAGCAAGGGCCAGAGAAGGGCTTTTTTTTTTCTTTTTTTTTTTCATCTGTCTGCTACAGAGTTCATTTAAGGTGTTTTAGTCTAGATTCTTAAAGCGACAATGTCCTAGATTTTTGCCTCTTTTTTTTTCAGCTGGTCCCTTAACGTATAAACTATAAAATGTAGCAAGAGGCCTTTAGGTGAAGTGAGGGGAAAACATTTTGTTGGTAGCGTTCTCTGAACATTCCTTTTCACAGTCTTCTTTCAGGGGCGCCCTCAAAGTGGAGAAATTGATTGTTCATATAGTATGTTTGGGGTGGGGTGGGGTGGGGTGAGTAAAATACCTTAAACCACAGAAGTTGCCACCCACTCCCCCCCCCCCCCAAAAAAAAAGCCTTCCTGGTGGTTTCTCTTGCTCCTGCTAACCATACCCAAGGATTTTCTGTTCCTGCTTTGGACTAAAGGGCTTATCCTGTTAACGGGTTTGGAGCCAGGGAAGGACTTGCCTTCTGAATCTGTGAGCGGCGTGGGGTGGTCACGGTTAGGGGGCCGCGGGCTGGGTGCCGGGGGCACGGGTGTGTCTGTGCACGTGCAGGGCTGCAAATGCAGATGGGCAGCTGGGGAAATGCAAGGACAACGAGATCCAGATGACGGGGAGGGGGGAGGCGAAGCGTTAGGGAGTGGGCGCGGAGGGGAGAGGAGGCCCCCGGAGGGGAAGGGCGCTGCGCAGGGCACACTTGTTCTCTCCAAATGTGCAAGGGTTTCTCATGAAAATGTCCACCCTTGAAGGCATTTTTCAAGACCCAGACGCTGATTTGCCGCTTCCGGTTTCCCCCACCCCACCCAGTCTAGCGCGCACAGCCAGCCAAGCCGCAGACACAAAGAGCTGCAGCCCTGCGCGCGAGCGCGCGAGCACCCGCGGGGAGAGGGAGCTGGGCGGTAGTCCGCACCTGCTTGCGTCCAAGCGCAGGCAGCCAGCAACTCCCCCCCACCCCTCCAATCCTGGGCACCGAGGCCCACGCCCCCTGGCATCCTGATCTCCTTTGCAAGCATTTGTGGAGTGCCCGTGGCACGCACTGGAAGGGGACCCGGGGCCCCCGGGCCGCCTTGGGCGCCTTGCTGGAGGAGCAGAAAATAGATATATTTGGTGTCTGGCTCCGTTGTGGCGTTTGAGACTCGCCTCAGCCATCGCCTTGGCAGCAGAGTGGTTGGAGGTGTTGGCAGACAGTCTGCCTTGGGACTTGTGAAACCGCATGACTATATAAGGCCCGGGAAGGAAAGAGGAGGATGCCAACCTGAGGGATGGGATGGCCGGGGAGAGGAGGAAGTGCAGGGAGGGCATCCTGCTAGAGATGTTGCCACTTGTCCATCCCCTCAGGGATGCAGAGGTAACTCCTTCCGCAGAAGTTTTGCCACCAACTGTGGAATAATAACAGAATAATGGAGGGGGGGCCTGGGAGGGGCGCTGCTCTGTGTCTGCAGGAATAGATGCTGTGTTCCTGGAGGCTACCTGGCCTCTTCCTCTTCTGGCTGGAGAGTCAGCTGGCTTCAGTGTAGGCCAGGAAGGCAGAGGTCCAAAATCTCAAATATCTTGGTGTAGACCACGTTTTACAGTGCAGAGAATTTGGGTCCCTTAGCCTGAGGGACACTTTGGAGAAATCAATGGCTAGACAGGCAGGCCGGGGAAAAGGCGGTAGAGGGAAGGAGCACTGGAGTGGGAGCCACCCGTGTCTTGTATTAGTGGGGCTGTGGCAGGAGAGCTAGAGCAGTGCAGCTTCCGCTCCTCCCCCGGGGAGGCGGTTGTAGATTAAATCAGGTGATTGGTGCCTAGAATGCAGAATAAGTACTCAGTCAGGTGAGATATCAGCACCCTCCCACTGGCTTTCTGCGTGAGTTGGAAGGGTGCTGTCCCCAGCTGCATCCTCCTAGAAATTCTCTCTTCCCTCCCTGGACTCCCGTGGTATACAGCATTTGTCTGTTCTCCCATCTCTTGGTTGCTTCATTGTTCTCTGTGGAAGCTTTTTCCTTTGGTGGGGCCTTTCATGTTGGCTCTCTTCTGGGCTCTGTCCTGGGCCCTACCCCCTGCACACCCCTGCTTTTGTGATCTGTCCTCCCAAAGGTTTTGAGGATTTGCTCTGTTCTGATAGCTGCCGGTGTACAGCTCCAAGCCAGCTCTCCCAAACTTCCAGAGGGAGGTGCCAGAAATCAGGACTTTCCATGTCAGTGTCTTCCAGTGACTATTTATTTTTTATTTTTTTTGGCCTGTTTTTATTTATTTTATTTTGTTTTATTTTATTTTATTTTTGTCTTTTTGCCTTATCTGGAGCTGCACCCATGGCATAGGGAGGTTCCCAGGCTAGGGGTCTAACAGGAACTGTAGCTGTCGGCCTTCGCCACAGGCACAGCAACGCAGGATCCGAGCCGCGTCTGCAACCTACACCACAGCTCACGGCAACGCCGGATCCTTAACCCATTGAGCAAGGCCAGGGATCGAATCTGCAACCTCATGGTTCCTAGTCGGATTCGTTAACCACTGAGCCACAACGGGAACTCCCTTTGCCTGTTTTTATTTATTTATTTTTCCCTTAATGGATTTTATTTCAATTATAGGTGTACATAAATCATCACAAGTCATTCCAGTGACTTTAGATTTAGCCTGTCTGTCATCTCTTTCACCCACCCTTCAATTTGCATCTTTACCTTTGTAAGGTTATCTCAAGGGGAGAATGTTTCTGCCCGTGTTAGTGTCCAAGGCAGACACCTGGCTGGCATCCCAGACACCTCCTGCTCCCTCATCCCCCATGTCCAGCCTTCACCAAGAACTACCCATTTTACCTAATTAGCAAATACATCCATTTCTCTGCCTCCGCATTGCCATTGCCCGAGTATAAGCAGCCAGTCTCGTCACCTGGACTGTTGCATCAATGGTGGGCCACCACCACAGGGTCTGACCCCATGGCTACTGCCCCGGACCCCTCCAGGGGCTTTTGTTGTTTTCAGGACGTACTTGGACATGGCTCCTAGTCTTTCGTGCTTCTTCTTGTTCTACTTTCTCCCTTGTTTTTAGGGCTCTGTACAGGAATCTTCCTTTAAGCTCTTCAAAATGCTTCCCTCCCCCATTCAGTGACTTCCTAATGCAAAATGCATTTCTCCATGTGATAAATCCTTCCTACTCATCTTTAGGCTCCCATCCAGCTTGGGAAGTCCTCTATGGTGGCTTTAGACTCAGCAGGTTCCTTTTTAGGAACCTGAAACCAGCTCTCATAGAGCCAGTCAGTTTCTTTCAGCTTAAAATTACGCATTCCCATTCCACCTCTATTTCACCTATAATTCTTTTCTGCCATGAGAATAGAGACCTTAGTTTTTTTTTTCACCATTATAGCCTTAAATACATAGCACACAGTAGAGCTGAAAGAATATTTATTGGATGAACAAATAGAAGACACTCTTCCTAGTATGTGCCACCAGTGCATTTTATAAACGTTCTTGCTGTATAAGAGTGCAGAAGCTGACAAGGTTGAGGACAAAGCTGGCTACTTTTAACCCAATTATATAATCTTTTGATTAATTAAAATCAACATTGGAGTTCCTGTCATGATTCAGTGATTAACGAATCCGACTAGGAACCATGAGTTTGCGGATTTGATCCCTGGCCTTGCTCAGTGGGTTAAGGATCCGGCATTGCCGTGAGCTGTGGTGTAGGTTGCAGACGTGGCTTGGATCCTGTGTTGCTGTGGCTGTGGCGTAGGCCGGCAGCTATAGCTTCTGTTAGACCCCTAGCCTGGGAACCTCCATATGCCACGTGTGCGGCTCTAGAAAAGGCAAAAGACAAAAATAAAATAAAATAAAATAAAATCAACATTATTGGAGTTCCCATTATGGCTCAGTGGGTTAAGAACCCTACATTGTCTCTGTGAGAATGTGGGTTCAATCCCTGGCCTCACTCAAAGGGTTAAGGATCTGGTGTTGCCGCAGGCTGTAGTGTAGGTTGTAGATGCAGCTTCCATCTGGTGTTGCTGTGGCGTAGGCTTAAGCTGCAGCCCAGGAACTTCTATATGCTGCAGGTGTAGCCATAAAAAGAAAAAAATAAAGCAACATTATTGCGGTATAACTTACATATAAATTACACGTTATAACGAACCCTTAAATGTATACTTTGACTTTTGATAACTATATGGACCCATGTAAGTACCAACCACAATCAAGATCTAGAACAGTTCATTACTTAATATGCCATTTTGCAGGAAATCTTCACCCCTCCTGGACTCAGGCAACCACCCTGTATTCTGCCACTATCGATTAGTACAATGTTGCCTGTTCTGGAATTTCATATACAGGGAATCATCCAATGTATACTGTTTGTGTCTGGCTATTTTTACTCAGTGTTCTATATTTGAGGATTATTTATGTGGTAGCATATATTACTCATTTGGTAGTTCTTTTTGCTTCTGAGGAGTTTTCCATTATATGGATTTATCACCATTTTTTTATTCACTCATCTGTTGTTTTAGGCATTTGAGTTATCTCCAGTTTGGAGTATTGCCCTTAAATTGGCCTGAAACATTTGTACAAGTCTTTGCGTGAACATATCTTTCACTTCTCTTAGGTAAATGCCTAAGAGTGGAATTGTTAAGGCATAAGGTAAATGTGTGCTTAAGTTTATTTGAAATTGTCCAACAGTTTTTCAAAGAGTTGTCCTATTTTGTCCTCCCACCAGCCGTGTATGAGCGTTCCCGGTTGCTCTGCATATTTAGCAACACCAGTTACTGTGTAGTGGTAGCTCATTGTGCAATAGATTGTATTTTGATGATGACGAATGATGACTTTCTTTGCATATGCTTATTGGTCATTCATATGTATTATCATTTGTGAAGTGTTCAAATCTTTTGTGTCCATTTTTGAATTGAGTTGTTTGTATTCATCGTCTTGATATCAAATTGTAAACGTTCTTTATTTTATAATAAAGAACATATATGAGAGAGAGAGAGAAATATCCCTCCTCCCTTCCTTCCTCCCCCCACCATTTTCTCCTTCTTTCCAGCTAGCTATCATCTTTATACCACCAAGTCCATGGCTTTCCTTTTTATTTTCTTAACAATGACTTTCAAAGAACAGAAATTTTAAATTTTGGTGGGTTCAATTTTCATTTTTTTTATTTTATGGTTAGTACTTTTTTTGCCCTAAGAAATCATTGCTACCTGAAGATTGATAAGAATTTTTTCTCCTATATTTCCTTCTAGAAGTTTTATAATTGTAAATTTTAGGTTCAGTGTGATGACCCATTCTGAGTTACTTTTTTGTGTGTGGTGTGAAGTCAGGATTTGTTTTCCCCCACAAATTCCAGTTATTCTCACATTTTTTGGAAAAAAAACTTCCCCCATTGAATTACCTTGGTAATTCACCTGTTTGAATTAACTGAACAAAATGTTGAAAAACCAGCTGACCAAATACTGTGTTTGTCTATTTCTAGACCTTCTGTACTTTCCACAGACTTGTATGGCTGCCCCTGCACCAATCCCATACTATGTTGTTTAGTGTAGTTTTATAGAAAATCTGAAATCAGATTGTCTAAATCTTCCAACTTTGTTATTATCTAAAATTTATATACATATAATACATGTATATATTAAAAACCCTTGACATTTCTATATATATTTTAAAATATGCTTGTGAAATTCTATAAGAAATGTAGATGAGTATATAATTTTCTCCTTAATTTTGTTATTATGATAAATTTCAGTTGAATTTAAAATGTTAAACCAACATTTCATTTGTGGTATAAGCCCCATTTAATCATGATGCACTGTTATCTTTAGACATCACTGAAATTAATTTGCTAATATTAAGACTTTTTTAATCTATATTTTTGAAGAATTGGTTTAAATTTTTCTTGTAACTTCATTGTTTGGTTTTTGATATCATAATATTGCTGTCCTGTGAAATGAGTTGGCAATTGTTCCCTCCTTTTCTGTTTGTCTGAAAAAGTTTTTGCAAGATAGATAAAATTTCTTCCTTATAGGTTTGTTAGAACTCACCAGGGAAATCATCTGAAGTTGGAGTTTATTTGAGGGGACATTTTAATTTACAAATTCAATGTATTTAAATATATTTTGTATTTACTCATACATTTACTATTTCAGCATTCTTCATGTCTTTATGTAGATCTGAGTTCCCAGCTGGTGTCATTTTTCTTCAGCTTGAATTTCATTAACATTTTTTTGGAGTGTAGATATATTGGCAACACATTCTTTTAGCTTAAAAATTTATTTTGCTTCTATTTTTAAGCAGTATTCTCAATAAATATAGAATTCTGGGTTGACTGTTTTTCTTTAAAGGTATCATTCAATTGCCTGCTGGCTTGCATTATATCTAAGGGAAGTCTGCCGTCATTATTACTTTGCTTTGGATATATCTTTTTCTTCTGAATACTTTTACAATTTTTCCTTTACCTATGATTTACAACAATTTCACTATGATATTTCTAATTTTTTCCTTTTCTATTTGCTCTTTGTTGGGTATTTTGGATCTGTAGGTTTATAATATTTACCAACTTGGGTGAAAGTTTGACTTATTTATTTAAATAGTCTTTTACATTCCCCTTTCTGGGGCTCCAATTACACATATGTTAGACTGATTTATACTGTATCTTTTTTCTTTTTCTTTTTATAGCCACATCTGCAGCATATGGAAGTTCTCAGGCTAGGGTTTGAATCAGAGCTGCAGCTTAGTCACACTGCAGCTTGTGGCAATGCTGGATCCTTAACCCACTGAGTGAGGCCAGGGATTGAACTTGCATCCTTACATACACTATGTCAGGTTCTTAACCTGCTGACTCCTGTAGACTGATGCACATTGTCATGATGTTATGAGCTTTTTTTTTTTCAGTCTATTTTTTTCCTCTTTCTTTTGCTTGTCTAACATCTCAATGGTATCCACCTCCACCACTACTCCCGTGGTATTTAATCTGCTCTTAATTACACAGTAAATTTTCAATTTCATATATAATATTTTTCAGCTTTGGAAGTTTCATTGTTTTTTTCCATATCTTTATCTCATTATGTTTGTATTTTCCTTTAAATCTTCAAACATATGAATAGTAGCCATTTAAAAGTCTTCATCCGCTACTTCATTGTTTCTCTCTGTCCTGTCGTTTTTTATTGTTTTATTATTATTAATATTATTATTATTGTTATTGTTTTTTTAGGGCCACACTAATTTTAACATTGTTCAGTATCGAGATTGTGTTGTCTCCTTTTAAGGGGTGTCTTCTTTTCTGGCAGGCCATTAGGTGATTTGTTGAATAGCCTGATCCTTTTAAGACTTGTTTCAAAAATTTTAAGAGGTGGGTTTATTTATCTTAAAATAAATTTACCCATGGCACAGTTTACCATATTTCTTAGTCTCTACTGAATGCCCCAAGGATCAACAAACTCTCCACACTAGCTGTGGTGGAAGTTGACCATCTCCCAGCCTCACATGAGCTCTAGAAATGTTTAGTTTACATCTCCTCAGTGTTTGTTCTTTGCCTGGCCTCATAGTTTCTTCTTGAGCATGTAGTGCTTAGTACTTAATGAAAGATTCAGGAGGTTTATTATACACATTTCTGAATCACTTTTCTTGTGTTGATTCCTTTTCTATGGTATTCTGTCCCACAAATTGCAGCCGCTTCAGCCTACTCAAACTCTAATCTCTGCCTCCTCAATTCAGCAAAACTACTATGCTTGGCTTGGACTGTTTCTCTCTGCACCGTGGTCTTGGAAATGCTTTCAGGCAGAATGCCTAGCCCACGACAGGGCCCATCTAATTTGCATCTCTTTTCTTAGGGATCACAGTCAAGTTCTGCCTGTTTCCTAATGTTTGCAAATGATAGTTTTATTTTTTTTTAGTCTAGTTTTCTAGTTATTTACTATAGGAGGGCAAACCTGATATCATTGCACTTGATATATTTCTAACCAGCTTACCTAATAGAATTCTCATTTTATATATATTCTTCTAAAGAAATTACAAAAGAGTATAAAACATTGCAAAAAATGAAGATACACTATCTTCATGAGGTATAATCATGCTAATAATCCTTTTCAAATAGAAAATAGGATTGGTGGTTTATTAGTCATAATGAACACATGCTAACCTAAAGGGATCACTTCTTTCCCTTAAGTCGTTATTGAATAATATTTTCTCTGATTCTGCCTATATCATGTTCACTATTAAGCTGTTTCCAGAATTTTTCTTTTTCAGTATGAAAACATTTGTCTATTTTTGGTCTTATGGCACAATAATATTTATAAATAACATGTATTATAGAATGGTTACTTTGTGCCAGGCAACATGCTTAGTATTTTGCATGCACTGTCTTTTTGATTCATTGCCATACTATCAGTTTCTTCTCTTAGCTTCACTAGGTAGTCAAAGGAACTGAAAATAAGAGATATAAAATAATGCCTGAGGGCACTCAATAAGAAAAATATGGAACTAGAATTTGAATCAAGATAGTTTCCTTAGAAAATGCCAGTTTAACTAAATTTGCATTGCCTTTCTCAATTTTCATGATTTCTCAGAATCTGTGTCGTACTCAAGCTTCTTAATTCTTCTTTGTTTCTAAATATCATTTACAATACCCAAGGAATGGCCAAAAAGAGCGATAATATAGGAAACTTCAGTGTATATGGAGTATATCCTACCGACGAATTCACTTAACCTCTTTCTACTCTTAGGGCATTGCAGGCAAGTGGAACAATATGTAAAACAACAAGAAAGACACAAGACTGCAGAACTCATTAATTCCAATGCAATATTGGGATTCTTCATAGCAACTTGGTGAGGGTGAAAAATGAGGAAACACATTCTAGACACATAAGGTACTAATAATGAGAATGTGCATTTAAAGTTCATAGATATATTTGGCAAAACAATGACTACAACACCTGCATGGATTTAATTAGTGCTTTTCTTGTAAAGAACTTAAAGTACTTAAATATACTATAGAATATTATTGTTAGTGGTTTTAGGAGGGGCAATCATTTACCAAACAAGACAGACAAGAAAACCACGAGAGCCAGACAAGAGCAATATGTTGGAGGCAGAGGAGACCCAGAAAAGAGAGCCCAACCCCTCTATTTAAAGAAGAGGAAGAGTTTGCCAGGCAGATGGGAATAATAAGAACTGGAGAGAGGGCATTCCAGGCTAATGGAACAGTATGTGTAACAATACAGAGGCATAAAAAAGGCCACATTCTCTTTGACATTTATATAAATATGCATATTATATATTGTATGAGTATAATATACATTTTCATAGACCATTTAAACATGGTTAAAATATTTTCTTCCCCAGAGATGTTATAACATAGACAAATGATCAAATAGATCAAGCGTTGACTATGGAAGGAGAATATTGATATGACAAAGGCCTGATGGGATAAATATCTATCTGTTCAATGAATAAATGAAGATAAGTGATTATCAGGGTATGCTAAATGACTAAGGCTAACAGTGAGGCCTACGGGAAGACAAAGCAAAGGAAGCTCATTTTTGGATAGCATGATTAGGGGAGTTCTGGAAGGAGAAGAAGGGCTGGATCTAGACTTTGAAGTGTGGATAAAGTTTGATAAATTGCTGAGAGGAGGTATTCCAGAAGGGTGAAGAACAGTATGAGCAGAAGCAAGCAGGAGAAAGGCATGTTTTGATTCAGGGAGGAATGCATATAGAGAAGGGCAAGACCATGAAGTAGGCATCACCATCACCAGATCATGGTGGGCCATAAATCCCAAGTGAAATTTGAGTTGTTTGTCGTGGAATTCTTAAAAGGTCGTCAGCAAGGATAAAAGCAACCTTCACATTCATGGACTAAGGCGAGTTATGAGTAATGTGACACATTAAAAAACATTTCTTACAATTCTTAATTCTTACTTAGGTAATAGGTGTGTGGATACAGCAGTGAACAGAAACAAAGCTTCTAACTCTCTTAGAACTTATATTCTAGTAGGAGAACACAGCTGACAATAAATAAACAAATGCGTATATAACATGTCAAAAGGTGGTGCATAGGGGAATATAAGGTTCAGTAAGGAATCAAAAAGTGATGGGGAGGTGTGTATTATTTGCATAAATTAATCGGGGGTGACCTCTTTGACAATCTGGGCTTTGAGAAGATAAGACAGGGAGGAGGTAAGCCATACAACTTTCTGGGGACCGAGTGGAGAGTGAGAACTGCAAATAGGATGGGTCTGAGGTAGCAGTGAGCACAGCATATTTGTAGAAGAGTAAGGAGGGTTGTATATGTGTCAAAGAGGTTGTAGAATGGTCAGGGGAATGCAATGTTATCTGAGAGATGGGGCAGGGACCTTTCCAGAGATTGTGTGGGAGCTAGTAGGTCATGGAAAGGATCTAGAATTTTGCTCTGAGGTGGGAGGCCATTGAAAGGTTTGAACGGAAGTGTGTTAAGATTTGACTTATTTTAACAGTATCACTCTGCCTGCTGGGCGGAGGACACATTTTCATGGGAGAAGCAGGGGATCTTGTTGGAATTTATTACAGTTATGTGCAGACGGGAAACAGGAAGGTGGCTTGGATTAGGGTGATCATAGCAGAAATGGTGTTGATTCTGAGTATTTTCTGAAGGTAGAGCTAATGATTTGGATTTGAAGTATAAGAGAGAGGTATTAAGGCTGTCTCTAAGATTTTTGGCCTGAGATACTGAAATGAAGATATTTCAGGGAAAAGTAGGCTGGGGTGTGTGTGTGTGTGTGTGTGTGTGTGTGTGTGTGTGTATGTATGTATGCGTATGCGTGTGCATTGGAAGTTGTGTCTAAAATGGACATATTAAATTTGAGACTTGTTAGAAAGAATATAAAGCAAGGAGTTTATGAAGTTTAGAGAGCACTCTAGCCTACAGATGTAATTTTTCAAATTTTCAGTGTCTAGATATTCTCTAAATCTGTGAGGCTAGGTGAGATCACCAGGGAAGTAAGAAGAGAAAAAGACCATATGTTCTAAGAGTTGGAGGTTGAGAAGATGATAGAGACCGCAAAGGAGGCTGAGTAAGAATAGGCAGTGAGCTGGGGAGAGATCCAAGGGAGAGTCCCATTGTAAGGCCAGATGAAAAAAGTGTTTCAAGAAGGAGCAATTAACTATGTCAAATGCTGATTTTAAGCTGAGTAATACGAGGACTGGAAGTAACTACTAGATTTGACAACATCAAGGTCACTGGTGACAAAGACAATTCTCTTGGAGGGTAGTGACTGGAAAGCCCAGCAGATGTTGATTCTGAGACGTGAGAAGAGTAGATACAAGTATTATAATTATTTTGAGAATGTCTGTTAGAAAAGGAAGTAAAGAATGGGGATAATGTGGGAACAAGGTTTTTTTTTAATGGAAAGAAGATTTGTTGGTAAATGTGTAGGCTGATAGGATGAGAACAGTCCAATTGAAGAGGAACTAGTATGGTAAGGATGGGACCGATGGAGGATGAGAACTGGAGGGGGCTGGCCTGGGAGGCAGGAGCAGGGCAGTTCACTATGGTAAGAGCTATACAGTGGGCTCCCATTATCTGTGCTTCTGCTTTCCGTGGTCTATTACCCAAGGTCAACTGCAGTCTGAAAATATTGGAAAATTCCAGAAATAAACAATTCATAAGTTTTAAGTTGCACACCATTCTGAGTAGTGTGACAAAATCTCGCAGCAGCCTGCTCCATCTCAACTAGGGTCCCCAACAATCGCCATGGCCCTTGACATCCAACCTCAGTATGATTATGACCGACAATCCAGGTTCACCTGGAACAGGTGATCCTCCTTCCGATGTATGCTCAGGTCAGCACCAGCCTGATGCTGCTTCACGAGCCCGTCATTCACCTCCCTTCATCTCATTGTTATCATCTCACATCATCGCAAGAAGGATGAGGACAGTTGAGTGAGATATTTTGAGAGGGAGACCATATTCATATAACTTTTATTATGGTATATTGTTATAAATTTTCTATTAGCTATTTTAATCTCATACTGTGCCTAATTTATAAATTAAATTTTATCATAGGTATGTATATGTATAGGAAAATACACAGGACTTCACATAGGAAAATACATACATGTAGGTTCAGTGTGATCCGTGGTTTCAGTTATTCACTGGGGCTCTTGGAATGTAAACCCAACGGGTAGGCGGGGGCTGCTGTCATGGTAGTGATGTGACTATGGATACAACTAGGCTGATGGACATAGTGGTGGGCTTTTAGAAGTACGCTTCCAGCTGCTGCTGCCTCAGTGAAATAAGGAGAAAGGGCGCTCCTGGAGAGAGAAGAGGGGAGGACATGTTGGAGGTTTAGGAAGGCAGGTGGTCAGTTTGTTCCTGCCTGTGTTGAATTTAATGAGCTACTTGAGCTCCCAGATGAAAATACCTGGCAGGCAGTTAAAGCATGACCACAACTTGGATGGTGACAGTCAAGGCAGAGAGTGGGGCATCCTGTGCAAAGACCTGGAGGTTGAAGCCGTTCTAGTGGGTGTGGATGAACAGGTGTAAAGCTCCCCGCTGCCCATATCTGGGGTGGGGGCGGGGTGGGAACGGAGAATCGGTAGAGGAGTGTGAGTCAGGAAATCAGTGCGAGATTCGGCCCCTTCACCTTCTGGGTCTTCTCTCTCTGCGTCTCAGCAAGTGGAAAGGCCACTCAAAATTATCACAGGGCTGCCACGTGCCCCCCACTGTGCTGTATACTCTTTCATGGAATTCTCTCCTGTTATTCTTGTTCTGGTTTTACAAGTGAGAAACGAAGGTTTGGCAGACACAAATGAAAGGTGTGAGCCGGGATTTGAGCCCAGCCTGCCATCTCCTTTCCACTACATCAAATACGGCAAGTTCCATGAAGAGAGAAAAATGCTTCATCGGGTCCTAAAGAATGATATTCTGGAAGACAGTCATGCCTGCCCGAGTATTCTGCGCATTATCTATGACAAGGTGTCTTTAGAGAAAAAGCCCCTCCTCCTGGGTAGATTTGGCCGCACAGGCACGGGCGGGGTGGGGGACCTCGCTGAGAGGTTTAGGGAATGGCGAGCCTTTTTCCTAGCCACCCTGCCTTGAACCATGTGGCCTGGTGATAAGAGACCCAGCGAGGCTGGAGCCCCAGCTCACCTCCTCAGCCATAGGTACCAACTTCAGCCATTATCATCATCATTCAGAAAATAGGGAAATGAAGCTTGGAAAGGTTACGCGATCTGCCCAGGATCATGCAGGTACCAAGGAGCTAAGTCAGAACCTTGACTCACTCCGTCTAGCTTCAGAGCACACGCACTTAGCCCCAGGCATTGCGGTCACTCCTAACGTCAGAGCCAGGAAGCTCGCCTGGATTTACTCTGAAAGGAGCTGCCGGCTTCGCTCTGCCTGCCAGACGGATATTACGCATGTCCCTTGCGCCAGGAATTACTGATAGGGTTTGGTGGGAGGCAGAGGGCTGAACGAGCAGCCGGTGCTTCTGCAGTCAGGAGGCTGGTGCTCGTATCCGAGTGGGTCTTGGGTGAGTAGCCAACTTGCTTAGTGCGAGAGAAGAGGCATTTTGCGGGTGGTTTCTTGCTGTCTGGAGGTACTTGCCTGAGCAGCCTGTTGGAGCCGTACAGCCAGCTCCCGCATGCCTGCTGGAGTCACGTGGCACAGGGGAGGCGCATGCAGCTGGATATGCCTACACACGCAAGCATCCAGAAGGCCCTCGCCTGAGGTGCAGAGGCTGCAACGATATTCTTGCGCACCAAGACGTGATGTATTGCTCTGTTTGCGGGTCGATAGAAAGCATCCTAGAAATCCATCTGGACCCCTTTGTTGAGCAATACTGCTGCTTGGGGAGGCCTCCCAGGGATTTACAAGTGAGAGTGATGAGGACAACGTGTATTCGAGGCAGCCTCTGCCCAGGCACGTCGAGAAACTGGAGCTGAAAAACTGGCTGACGCCTTCTCTGCCCCTCACTGGCAGTTAGGTGAACTGGCCTTGGTGTCCTGCTCTGTAAAATGGGTAATCCTGCTCTGTCACCACAGAGATGTAGCAGTTCCCATAATGTGTGTGAAAGTGCTTTGCATGAGAAAAAATAGTCACACAAGCCTATGAGGCAACTAAAATCGCTGGGAATATATTTTGGTTTTTAATCCAAGGGAATATTAGCTCAGGCTAACACTGAAAATAAATCTTGTGGCTTCAAACTATGTATTTTACTGCTGCCCAGGGTTTCAAAGCTCTGGCCCTTTTGTCATAGCCCGAGACATATAATGAGAGCCACATCTGTAACTTAAACTTTTCTAGCAGCCACATTAAAAATGTAAAAAGAAATAAATGGAATACTTTTATGGCATTTATTATTTTACCCAAATGTATATAATACATGCTCATTTAAACATGTAATCAATAGTAAAATTATTATTTTCCATTCCTTTTTCACATGCAGTGTTTGAAATTCCGCCCATATTTTATGCTTGTAATACGTCCCAGTTTGGAAGCTACATTTTCAATGGTTAAAGTAAAATGTAGTCCTATCAGACAGTGAAGTTTTGTTTAACAGAAAAAAGATTTCACCCTGTTTTAATTCCTTAGTGTTACCAGATATGTCTCAAGTAGTAGTCAGCAGGCATGTTGGTTTGTGGCTGCCATATCGAACAGACCAAATCTCTCATCTGGCCTTTCTCTTTTTTTTAAGGCTGCATCTGCAGCGTATGGGAGTTCCCAGGCTGGGGGTCGAA
Organism: Catagonus wagneri; assembly: GCA_004024745.2. Taxonomy (NCBI): domain Eukaryota; kingdom Metazoa; phylum Chordata; class Mammalia; order Artiodactyla; family Tayassuidae; genus Catagonus; species Catagonus wagneri. Next base: position 2,664,068 of record PVHT021183652.1, read on the forward strand.
TCAGAGCTGTAGCCGCTGGCCTATGCACAGCCACAGCAGCACCAAATCTGAGCCACGTCTGGGACCCTACACCACAGCTCACAGCAACGCCGGATCCTTAACCCACTGAGTGAGGCCAGGGATTGAACCTGTGTCCTCGTGAATGCTAGTCAGATTTGTTTGCGCTGAGCCATGATGGGAACTCCCTCTCTGGCCCGTCTTTACTCTAGGTTATGCTTCATTATATCACCAGGCACACTTGCTATCCACGATCAAGTAGGTTCCTGCATTTTCCCATGAACACAGCAAGATGATGGAGGCTCAATTTGCTTATCTGTCCAGTGGGGTTACTAAAGAATGACTCCCTCCCATGGTTGCTCTAAGGAGTCCACACGATGACTTAGTGAAGTCCCTGCCCTAGTGCCCTTTGCATAGCAGGTGTCTGCAAATATTAGTTTCTCCTTTCTGCTTCATTGTTTCTACTCCTGCAGGGCTCTGCCTTCTCGCTTCCATCTCACAGATAGTTGTTATCCATTTATCTTTAGAGTTTGGCCCTTTTGTCATAGCCGGTTTTGTCACTTGTATTTCACCACGTATTATTAGTCTTATTTTTCTAACATTAGTGTGTCAGGGCAGGACCAGAGCCCTTTGTATCTCCCAGGCGTTTACCACAATGCTGTACTCACAGTTTCAAATAAATACGTACATTTACACTTCTTGATGGATGGATTGAATGAGGTTGCCACAGAGGGGTTCTTAATGACCAGGGAAGTCCCATTTGGATTTAAAAAATCGAGTGTAGACAAAACACTGTGAATTCAGTGGCACATGAATAATTAAGAATTGACTGTGTTTTGCGCTCATATGGAGTTCAACAATTTCAAGTTACCTTACACTAAATTTTACAGTAAGTTAAAATTTTTTTCTTTAAGTAATGTAATCAAATTTCAAAACTGTTAGAAAATAAAGGATAGGAAAAAATCCATCTATAACCCTATCTCAGTCCTTCTGATTGTTCTGCTGTTTTTATCCTCCTGATGCAAGTTATTCCAATATTGTATTATTGATACAGGTTGTTAGGTAGAAGATAAGATGCTTTTCCATTTTACAGATAGTGAAACTGAGGCTCAGAGATTTAAGAAAACTGCTCAGTTTTACATCAGAAATCAGGGTGAAGCATGAGAAATGTGGGTGTCTTGACAGCCTCTCAGTCTGGTACCGGCCGGTTATGTTAGAGCAGCTTCCTTCAGGAATCCCGGTCCCGAGCTTCTCTGAACGACATGACTTAGAGCATAAGGCTCAGCTAAGACAATGCATTGCCCTTTCTTTTCACTGCGTGTGCAGTTGCCTTCCAGGATTAGGTCAAGGTTTCTTAACATCCACAGAAGAGCGGGAGTTTGCAAAAAACCAAATGATTACAGCATTCAGTTGCATCTCTGAGAGGGACGTGGAGTCAGATCATTGAGGCTTTGTTTGACCTTAAACAGCTTTGACAGTCTAAAGGTGAGATTTTAACCCCTCCATAAGACTGTTAAACCAGCCAGAAAATCTGGAGCATTTGAGAAATTCTGCGGATCAGGGGGACACAAACGGACCGGAAGGAGCTCAGCGCTGGAGCTCAGGATGCAGATGCAGCTAGAAACCTGAGTGGGCAAAGGCTCTGGAGCTCCCTGAAAGATGGGTTCCTTCTCTTTTGCTCTCCCCTGCCTCAGCATACACCCGCCTTCCTGGTCCCTCCCATAGGCTGGCTCTCTAGCGCCCTGGCATTTTGAGTGAGCAGCAGGAGAAAGTTATAACAGAGCCCCCTTGCTGTCCTGTGTGGAAAGCACTGACTTGTCCCTTTAGTGAATGTTTAAGAGCCCGTGGCACAGACCAAGTGTGCAGAGTGTTCAGAAGCAGATTCAGATGACGTGGGGGGCGGAAGGTGTTGTAGACACACAATGGGGCTCAGAGAGATGCTGGGGTGCCCCTAACGAACCAGGTTGGCGCCATTTGGATAATTCTAGGTGTCATCTTTCAAGACTGATTTGACACCACTTTTCTGAGTTTACAGTTTGTTGCTTCTCATTATCAAGTGGGAGCCCAGGCTTCCCGTCTATGCAGAGGACAGAGTGGAGTGCCCTCCAGCCCCAAAGGCTGTTTCTCACCCACTTGGCTTGCTGATATCTCCCAAATCTCCGAGCTGTAGACTTATATTATGATTTTCATTTCCCAGTGGTTTTTTTTTTTTCTGTTTCCTACCCACTTGGCTTGCTGATATCTCCCAAATCTCCAAGCTGTAGACTTATATTATGATTTTCATTTCCCAGTTTTTTTTTTCCCCAGAGGAAATTAAGTCCCAAGGATTCCAGTGTGGCCACCACTGGCCACTTTATCCAAAACTATCTTCAATATTATGGCAATGAATGGTCTTTGACTGTCTGAGGAACTCATCACCTGAATGGATGTGGTCCCAGGTGAGCAGGCATTATGATAGCCACTTTTTGATAGGGCCACTGAGATGTCAGAGAGGGCAACCAGTCATCTCAGAGACACCCAGCAAATGAGGATTAACCCCAACCGCCAAGGGCAGCCGCTGGTACTTGCTCTCAGACAGATGTGAGTGACCTAGAACCCCAGGGGCTGTGGCCTGGGCTGGCAGAGCCCTCACGGCCTCTGTGTGCCTTCCCCCTCTCTGCCTGAGAAAGCTAAGCAGAAGCTTTTAAACAGCTCAAGTTTTGTTGGGGAATGTAGTGGGAGGCAGGCAGGGCCGGCTGCAGTTGTAATTTGTCTGGTTTACTAGGTCAGTTTCCTGTCGGGCTCACTGTGCTTTAAAATTATTGTGGAGCTGGCTTCTTATGGACAGGGGTTTATAAGCCCCCAGTAAGTCTGCCCCTGCATCTATCCTAGAGGGATCAGCTTCTCCCTGACCTTTCCAGGCCTTGCTTCTATTCCTGTGGGCTAGATGCTGTTGTCTTGGGAGATCTGTGAGGCCCTGAGTTCCACGTTTGGCTTTCCTTGGTCTTTTTTCTGGTGAAACACTTAGGCTACCCAATTTCCTTTTTGAAGGAAATTCTACTGGATTTGCAATACAGTCTCTCTTAGTCTTCCTCCTTTTTCTTTGTCTACGAGATGTCCCGTATGGTAGTCATCAGTCACCTGTGGTTATTACATACTTGAAACAGGGCTAGTCTGAATTCAGCCATCTTCTAAGAGTACAGTACACACTAGATTTCCAAGACTTAGTAGAAAAAGAAGCTAAACTAGCTCATTAAATTTTTATATGCGTTGTATGATGATATGATAATAGTTAAACAATATCAGGTTACATAAAAAAATTTAAAATCAATTTCATCTGTTTCTTTTTTTCTTGGTTATTTGGCTACTGGAAAACTTGTGACTTTCATGTGTGGCTCACGATCTTTTTCTGCTGGACAGCGCTGATCTACACCAACTTGTTTTTGGGAGAATGCTGATTGCTCCTGTGTTATTATTTGAAAGTTCTGGGTTGGTCCTTGGATCCTGTATCGCTAGTTTATCATCTCCAGCAAGTTGCTTACCTAAACCTAGACTGAGATTCTTTGCTTCCTCCCAGTAATATCGTCTGTGCTTCCTGTCCCTTATGACCCTTTATGTACAGATGAAAACACTTTGAAAGTGTGGCCCTGGCTGTAAGGAATTGTAATTATTATTAGGTGGTACTGTCTACCACCTGTAATAGGGCAACCAGTCTGTTTAGGATTATTTCTCACCCTCCACTCTGTGCGAGGAGAAAACGGTGAGAGCCTTTGTCTTCCTAAGAGTTAAGAGGCAGTTTGAGAGAATCAGCCTGTCTTTTGGTTAACAGCTCCCAAAATAGATCTGGGGAGGTAAAAACAAAAAGGCCATCGAATTGAGGGAGCAGACTGAAAGCTGCTGGCATTTCACTTCTTTTGTTCTCGCTCTTGGCCGTCAGAACAGAAACTGATGGGCAGTCGGTGGCGAGGACGGCCTCTGCAAAGTGGCCTGATCGGATTCCTGAGCCTGTGGGTCATTGGGCAGGACGAAGACTGGCCGGAGCCAGTGCACGCCCTCCTGACCTTGAAAGGTGCCCGAATGGACTTGCATTTGTTGCTCTGTGAGCCTCCGCTGGTATCTGTCATGTCCTGGGCATCGATCTTGTCTTTATGAGAATTTGGTGAGGCCGCAGGGGAGTAAATAGAGGAAATGAGAAAAAATACCTGTCTGACCTTGAAGAACAGCAAGGATAAAGAAACAAAGTAGAAACAGAGAAGGATATCAAATGCTCGTCCCCCCCTGTCCTTCCCGTCCGTTTTATCCTCAGAATGTGGCTCCGGCCTGGCGCTATGGCTCTCTGTGAGGAGTGAATGAGTGAGTGAGTTGTTTGTATCAAAATGGACATATTCATTTGTGAAATAAAACCATGTTGGGTGTTGCAACTTCTCTTTTTCATCCCCAAATACGCTGCCAGAGGATGTCAGGCATCCACTGAGAGCAAAGCAGTATTCAAAAGATACTCCATATATTGACGTTTAGCCAGAGAAGCTGAACTCAGCTTCTATTTATCTGATGTCGTAGATTGTTCTGTGGGGTGGAGGGCATTATTTCTCTTTTCACCCTGCAAACATAATTGTATGCAAGCACCAAATGCCATCACATCATAATACCCTTTGCTGCTGTTTGTTAGTGTGGTTTTTCTTTTCTATTTTTCTTGGCTCCTTCTTCCTCCCATTGTCTTCGCCCACATAACTCATATTTAGTACCCTGATAGCTTTCTTTGCTCACTTTTCTCTGTGTTCACATGATCACACACACACATTGTACGTAGATAGTGTTGTTTTGTCGAGATGTATTCTAATTAAATGATGTTGTATTACTTTCCTTATTCAGTGATTCTTCCAGGAAATCCCACCAGGGCAGGCCCTAGAGCTCAAAGTCATTCTTTTTAACGACTGTATGATATTCCAGAGAGTGGCTAGATTACCACTTCCCAGTTTTCCCCTGAACAATAGGCATTCATTTTGTTTCTGGTTTGGTTGGCTTGTTTTTGGCCTTTTGAACAATACTTGTCCACCCATCCTTTTTTTTGGTACGAGTGTTTTTATTTATATTAGCTCAATTCCCTAGAGTGAGATTACAGAGTATATATGCATTTTGCCTTTTTTTTTTCTTTTTTTGACCATACCCTTGGCATATGGAGGTTCCTGGGCCAGGGATAAAATCTGAGCTGGAGCTGTGACCTACACAACAGCTGCAGTGATGCTGGATCCTTAACCCATTGCACAGGGCTGGGGATCAAACCAGCACCTCCACAGAGATAAGCCAGATCATTAACCCACTGTGCCACAGCAGGAAGTCCTGCATTTTACAATTTTAAATACTGTGACATTACTTTCTGTAAAGGCTGTTAACACGTCTCATTTTCATCAGCTACCTAAGAAAGTACACTTTGCCACATCTTCCCCTGAAAAAGGTATTTTTGTAGAGAGAACATTTTGCCAGTAGGGTAAATTAATCATTCATTGCTCTAGACCAGGAGTTAACCATTTTGTAGCAGGTAGGCTCCTCAGAAGACTGTTTTTTGAAGAGCAGCATAAAATACTTAGGATTACAAAGAAATTTAATTATACCAAAATTCAGTTTTCAAATATCAGAAAATCCCGTAGATACTATACGTATCTCTACTCACATTTTAAATAGCAAAATCTAGTTGCAGATCCAATAGCTACCATATAGTCAAAGAACTGATGAATACAGAAGATATTTCAACACACATGCCACGACTATAACACGACAGGAAAATGTCCTGACTTCTATTGGATACAAAGTCACTGGTGTGGCTCACATGACTGTGGCTGGTCGCCTACACTTAGAATCGAAGCAAACACTATATTTCAGTGGGAAATTAAACTCAGAATGTGGTGTTTTTTCAATATCACCCATAGACCCCTGCGGGCACCCTTGAGCCCCAGGTTGTGTGCCCTGCTCTAGACTTTCTGAGACCAGGCCCTAGAGACGTCTTTTTCTACTCTCTCATCTTCGAATCTCTTATTGTAAGACATCATCTTGTAGAGCTTGTGCCCTGACCAAGACCCATGTTCAGATGTCCCGGTTCCCTGCCTGGCTGTCTCTGCCACAAATTTCATCCTCTCTAAGGAGGTCCGCCCCAGCAGGCAAAGTTTCCTTAGCTCCCTCTGTTTGGCTTCAAGTCCTGGTTAGATCAGGAGTTGAAAGACTATGGCTCCTGGGTCAAATACAGCCTACACTGCTTCTTCTTATAAATAAAGTATTACTGAAACACAGCTGCATCCATTCATTTGCATATCATCTATGGTAAGTTCCTGTTATAGTGGCAGAGGTTTTTTTTTTTTGTGTGTGTGTGTGCTTTTTGCTTTTTAGGGCTGCACCCACGGCATATGGAGGTTCTCCGGCTAGGGGTTGAATCAGAGCTACAGCTGCTGGGCATGTGCCACGGCCACACAGGATCCAAGCCGTGTCTGCCACCTACACCACCGCTCATGGTGATGCCGGAAGCTTAACCCACTGACCAATGTCAGGGTTTCAACCTGCATCCTCATGGATCCTAGCTGGGTCCGTAAACCGCTGAGTCACAAAGGGAACTCCCTATAGTGGCCGAGTTGAGTGGTGGCAGCAGACCACATGGGCCACTGAGCCTACACTATTTACTGTCTGACCCTTGACAGGGAAAGTCAGCCAGCTTCCGGCTGAGACCCGCAGGTGACGTACCCTCTCACCTCCCCTGTACGTTGAGGGTTTGCCTTCCAGTGGTGGAGCTGGGGGCGCAGTGCTCTTGCTCCAGGGATTTTGCATAAGCCCTTCCCTTTCTCAGGAATGCTGAAGCCCCACCCTCACTTCCGCGATTTCACTGCCTTCAGAGATCTTTCCCTGATCTAGCCCTTTCTCCAAGGCTGCTTTATGTGTCCCAAATGTGTCCCCTTTCAGTGCCCTGTGCCCACCCTGACTAGCACTAGTCATACTTTACTGTGACTGTCTTATCTGTTACTGATGTGTCTCCCACACTAGATATAAGCTCCCTGAGGGTGTCTGTTTTGTTCAATGATCTAAGCCCAGTATCTGGCATCCAAGGAGATGCTTAAACATACTTGCAGAATGCATAAATGAATGAATGAGGTAGGTGAAATTTATTCTCAGTGGCTCTTGCTTTACCACCTTTTCATCCTTTTGCATTTCTGTTCAGGGACAGCTTATTTCCACCCTGCTCTCCTTTAGGTGGTCTCTCCCAGTTCCCTTCTATTGACATGTGCTTTCAAAATGATTAGACTCTTTCTTAAATGACTGATAGAGATGGAAATGCCATGAGTGCAGAAATTTTGTCTGTTATTTCCTCCATTTTTTTAATGCCCAGCACAGGGCCTAGCCACAAAAGGAGGGGTGTTCAATCGATATTTGCAGAATAAATGAATGTTTACGGGAGCTTAAGTTTGGGTTAAAACCAAAGGAAAATGTTTCAAATTGTGGGGTTTCTGGTGTCAGGGAACCAAGTCGGGAAATATTTTTGGAACTCGAATGTCTTCATGTGTGCTCGTGAAATTTAACTAGTTCAAAGACTTCCCCTTCCACTTCACCAGAACTAGCAGGCTAGCGCGTGGGGTGCTCTTGGCACCTTGGGTATCCATGTAGGTGGTAGGAAATGGCTAGTGTCACAGGAATTAGGAGAGGTGTGAAAAGCCAGGGATGGCGGGGATTTTGTGAGAATCGGCTATCTTTGTAGCTCCCATATCTCAAAATTCTTTAACTCCTTAAAGACAGGAGTTAATTTTTTTTTTTTCCTTTATGTCTATGAGTGGCCCTGATGGCTCAGCTTCTGAACTCCAGTTCTAGCTCTGCTCCAGTTCTAGCCACTCCTGCCAGGTCTGGATGTGGGCGTACACGTGGTTCCCCGGGTGCTGGAGGAACAGAAGCCTCCCTGTCTGGGCCAGTGCCCTGTCACACCGTCAGCTCCCACTTTCTTTCACCAGTGCCTCTGGAGGCCCTCGGCATCCGCAGTTTGGGCTGTTCCTGGCCATGGAGGCTGCTGGGAGGTGCCACCGATTACTGGCCAATATCCTGTCCCCCCGCCGCCCGGCTTGGCCCCTCTCTGTCTCTATTGCCCTGAGCCTGCACCGGTAAAGAGACCCCATTACCCTTCAAAAGTGCCAGAAGAGCCAGGAATCTCTCAGTCAAGCTCCCGCATCTTATTGCATCCTTTTAGAGCCCTGGAGGGATGGTGTTCCCCCCCAGAGATTTTTACCCCTGTTATTAGCTTGGGGAAGTCCCAAGCTAGAGGGGAAGGGCAGGGAGGGAAAATGAAGGAAAAAAAACATGACAACCATTTTCCACATCTTTGCTGTCACCCTGGGGCTGAGGCTGGCAGCGACTAGCCAGCTGAGCTAGCAGTGGCCCTCTTCCAGCATCACCGACGCTCAGGTGGTTTTCTTGAAGCGGACGAGTGGATATGAGAGATTCCATTTGGATGTAAAGCCTGTGGCTCTGGGGGGCCCCAGCCCCCGCCCCCTCGTCCCGCCGGCTCCAGCAAATATTCTTGATTCCCCACGGAGACTAGGCCCGCCTCTGCCCCAGGAGGTGTGCCGATCACCTGAGGGCCCGCAGGCCTGTCCTCCCCATCAGATGGGCGGCCAGCCCGCCTGGGCGGGGACGGTGTGGCCTCCACCCAGTCCCCGCGCGCTCGAGGCTGCCGGGTGTCGCAAGTGAGGCGCGATGGAAGATTGAACCTTGGCCCAGCTAACGCCTGTCACAAGTCAGAGCGGGGACATTGCGTAAGAGCCACCGACCGCTTGGTCCACGGGGCGACTACAGCTCCCTTCGTTTCTGGAACGTCCCATCAGCCCAGGGATGGACTGTGACAAATATTTAGCCTCTGGCAACGCTGGAGCCTCGGGAATGCTTTCCGTGCCTGTGTGTTTTCTCACAGAATTATAAAGCCCGGCAGCTCTCGGTGCCAGAGGCTGCAGAGACTTTTCTGTGTTTTTCGACTATTCATTAGTGATTGCATACCCCCCTGAACACCTGCAAGACCGACGCATAAAGCGAGCATTCATGGGCTTTGGCAAGGCCTTCATGGGAACGGCAGCGCATGGGCCACGGTCATTGTAAGTCCAGATAAAAACATTCTCTTACCAAGGAGGCCTCTGAAAATAGAAGCAGGCTGCAATTTCAGTTCGACACCGCGGGGTATTAAAAAGAAAAGTGTTACTTCACCTCGTCTCTTTACAGAGGCAGCCCGCGGCAGGGCTGTGGCAGTCTTGCACAAATCCCCTTTCAGGACCCTTTGGGGAGCGAGAAGAGGGGAGCGGTGGTCCCGGCATTGATTGTGACAGAGGACGGGCTGGCCATCGGTGTGTGGTGGCATGCTCTCCTGCAAGTTACACTGATTTACAGCAGGATAACAGGAAGCACGGAGCCTGGGTGGCCTTCTGTGTAATGCTGGGTGACAGATTGCTCCTGCCACTTAGGCAAGCGGCGCCATAATTAATCCGAAAAGGCCAGCAATAATAAATAACCATAAAAAATAACATCTTTATACAAAATATGGGGTTGACTTTTCACACGATTCCTTGTCACCTTTATTTTTCCTTTGAAACGCTTGCTCTTACGTGACAGAATGGCTGCGGCCGGCACAGGCAGACTCCGAGCATCAGTGATGGGGCTTCCTGGCCGAGTCTGTCTGAGCTAATAGGCAGGGCCAGGAGTACGCTCACAAATACCGTGAGGACCATTTTTACAGGAGAAGCTGGAACTTCGCTGGGCACCTGAAAGACCAGGCTCCTGAAAACAAAATATTTTGTCTGCAGAGGCAAAATGAAATTGATGTTGATGAAGCTGGCAGATGCGATTGGCTTTCCCCGATAACTGAGCAGGGTTTTACTTGAGTGTGTGTGTGTGTGTGGCGGGCGGGTGAGGACTTCAGATCCCCCCTCTGCTCTGCCTGTGTAGACAGCCTCCAGTGCTCAATTAGCCTCCTGAAGTGCCTCATTCTCGGATAACAGCTTATACACCAGGAGCAGGGATGCTCGCAGTATGTTTTATCCTCACACGTATAAACACACATCGTCACAAACTCATTTAGGTTAGAAAAGACTTTTAATGGGACATCTGGCTCCCTTCCACTGCATCTTGTCTAGGCAAAGGAGGTTCTCTTCTTAATACCCTGTCGCAGCCACATGGGTGGTGAGAGTCCGTGATTAGGTAGAAAAATTTTTTGTGGCTTGTTAGCAATGAAGCTAGCACAAGGGGACCGACATTAAATGGTTGAGCCTAAGACACTGCAGTCGAGGAGTTCCTTGGCGGCTCAGCGGCTTAACGATCTGGCGCTGTTACTGCTGTGGTGTGGGGTTTCATCCCTGGCCTGAAAACTTCCATATGCTGGGGGTACCCGCAGCAAAAAAAAACAAACAAAAAGCAAAACAAAAAAAAACAAATTACACTCAGAATTTCCATAGATATCATTGCCTTGAAAGGTAGGGGAAGCTTAAGAGCTGCACGAATAAGGGAAACAACGGGCAGGACTCTGCACAGAGGGAGGAAGGTGGTCGTGGTGATGAGATGACTTAGAACCACAGTAAAAATCCCGCTCTTCTTCCGTTAGGGGAAACGATAGGATGTAGTGGCTGGAATTACAGACTGTAGGGCTAGACTCCTTGGGTGTGAAATCCAGTTCTGTTATGTACTAGCTGTGTGACCTTGGACCTGGTTTTTACCTCTTGGTTTTTCAGAATGTAAGTGTCAACTGAGTGAAGTTAGAGAAGGTAGACAGTGAAAGACAAACATCCTATGCTATCACCTATAGCTGGAATCTGAAAAAAAGATACAAATGAATTTATTTTCAGGACGGAAACAGTCTCACAGACTTTGAAAACAAACGTGGTTACTAAAGGGGACAGGTGGGGGCGGGGGAAGGGATGGACTGGGGATTTGGGACTGGCATATGGGCACTGAGGTATTTGTAGTGATTGGCCAACTGGGACCTGCTGTAGAATGCAGAGAACTCTACCCAGTATTCTGTGATAATGGGGGGAAATAGTCTGAAAAAGAATGGATGTGTGTACATGTGTAACTGAATCACTTTGATGTACAGCAGAAATCATCAACATTGTGAATCAACTACACTTAGGTGAAACTTTAAAAACTGAGGAATAAATAATCTTCTGTTGCTTGGTCATGCAAAAATTCAAAAAAGGTGTCTTTCTCACCCTGTAAAAGAGCACCACAACAGTTGCAAACCTTGGAGGGTTGTTGCAAGTATGAAATGAGTTAACACAAATAGAGCAGTTTAAAGAGCGCCCAACTATTGTCACTCAGCTCTCCAGATCCTGGGATTGTTTATATCATTCATTGCATTTCTAAGAATGATCGCTCTCCCCCACGTTTAAGCATAGCAGTTATTAAGGGCTCACTGTGTGCCAGGCGTCGTTCAGGTCTCGTCTCTTTCGATACTTGGAATGGCCCTCCATTTTACAAAAGAGAACACTGATCTTAGAAAGACCAATTGGTTTAAGATCACACAGCCCAGAAAATGGAAGATCCCAACTCAATCCAGGTTGACTCCAGCAAGCGCGGTTTTAAGCAAAAAGCTCTCTCACCTGTATTTGCCTCTGAAGCATTAAAAACCGTGAAACATTTTCTTTCCCGTCCTTGTCACTGTTGTTCTGTCCTGACCAGTTCTTTTGAAAGTGTGACACAGGCCGTGCTGAAAGTCAGCAAGATTCTTGTTGACACAGCAGTTCTCTCTCTGGGGAGACCCAGCACAGAAAGCAACCAGTATACGATTAATCCAACCTGAGTTTCTAGCCTGCCACCACTGCTCATGATGGCCCAAATCTCAGTGTCCTCATCAGTAAAATGGGGATAATAAAAGCCTACCTTGAAGGGCCTTTTCCGTGTTTAAATGAAATAATAAATGCGAAGGCCTGGCGTGTATTTGGCATTCAGTAAATATTTCATTAGGATTGGCAATGGCCTGCTCCTCGGAGATGCCCGTGGATTATTCTGGGGAAGCACAAGCTGATTAATAAAATGAGAAAATTTCATCAGCTGCGGTAACATCATAAAAATGCTACATCGACTTCTATGTCCTAATGTTAATATGGAGCAAGGTAATATGTAGCAAGCCATTATTAAGTGATTGGATCTGTGTAGAAAGTCAGTAAAACCAGGTGTCCACTACATCTGGGTTTTCCTCATGACAGGATTTTTTTGTTTCGTTATAATTCCCTAAGCGTCCCCTTGTACTTTGCGGGGCGGTAACCAGGATCTGTGGTACTGGGAAGGAGTGACTAGATTTTGTAAGATAATTTCTTGTTATCCTGTTCATGTCCTTAGCTTGTTTGTATCCACGGTGTAGACCCAGCAGGAAGCGGAGAAGGTTGTCAGTTGCCACGTGACGATGAAACTGGATAATTCAGGCAGGATAAAAAGCTTGCTCTTTTTTGGATGATCTGGTTAATTATCTGGTTAAATTAGGTTAAAATCTTTTTTGTCAGGGGGGGGTCTCTAATTATCTAGAAAACCAGGTAACTGTGTCCTTTTAAGAGCCTTTAGGCTTGACTTATTCATCAACATAACCCAGTATCCTGGGAAAACACCCAATTTTTCACCTGCCTTTTTGTGCAGGGTTTTGGATTAGACTCTCAAGCTGTTGTGTTTACAGCTTCTTGGAGATGCAAAATTGTCAAACTATCTCCATTTTTTTTTTTTTTTAAACACAAAAGAGAGATCCACCTTTGAGCTGTGAGCGTGCTGGTACTCAACTTGGAAGATTGGTAGCAAATTTTCCCAAGAGACACAAACAAACACATACATAACTGGAATATCAATGAGGTCTTTTTAGAAGCGACACATTAAAATGCAAGGCAGGAGATAATGAGATAAGCAGCAAGTTACAGGTTTCTGAATTCTAGCGTGAAACGAGATAGAGAAAAAAACAGAAAACCCCTGTAAAGTAGCTTAGCACAAGGATCTCCCGGGCTTGACAGAAAGCTTGCTTGGGGAGGGAGTCGGGGTGTTTTCACCAGTGACCTCAGTGACACGTAAGGAAGCTAAAGAGTTGTCCTAGAGGTGATAGAAGAGAGATTAAAACCACACACACACACACACACACACACACAGTTTTTTCAGATCCTGGTTTATGTCTTTTCCTAGCCCCTACTACCGTATTTCTGAGTCAAATATTCACACCCTCTCTTCTGGTTATGGCTTGACCTTTTCCTGACCAGAGGAAAATTGGTACCACTTTTTGAGACTAGACTATGTACCAGGCATAGTTCTGGGGGCTCCGATCTCATTTACAGCAAACTTCCAGTAACCTTACAGCAACCCTGCAGGCTGCCACTGTCACAGATGGGGGAGACGGAAGCGCCAGGGTTATTGTTCAAGGCTGGGAGTCAGACCCAGGTTGCTCTGACTCCAAAGCCAGCTCATCCACAGCTGCCTTCTGAGCCACTGGAGTTACGCCCAAATTGTCTATCTGCCAGGCTCCAGTCTGACATAGGAAAGAAACAGAACAAGAATGAGTCTGGGGCTAGTTACTGGAGGTGGAGTTGGAAGAGCATTTGACTTGCAGCCAGAAAATCTGGGTACCAGGCTAGCTGCTCCCTTTAGCTGTGTGGCTCTGGGCAAGCTACTCAACCTCTCTGAGTCAGTTTCTTCTTTGGTAAAACTAAGGTATTAATTAATACCCATATTTCAGAGGGTGTGCTAAGGCTTGGTATAAGTGAAAGCATGGGAGTACTCAATTCATGTTTAAAAAATAAAACCCAAACTAACCAACCAAACAAGCAAAAACCAAGCTTCAAAGTCCAAGAGGAAATCAGGATGAATAATCCAAATAATTTAGAGTTTACTTCCTCTCTAATCCCACTGATGACCGCTTCAGGTTAGACCTCATCTTTTCATCTGGCCTTTGCAGCCTTCCCCGTCAGCTTCACCTGCCCCAAGGTTTCTCTCTTTCAGGTCATCCTCTAGCGTGCTACCAAAGAGAGCCTTCTAAAACCTGCAGGGTGATCTCGGGACTTCCCTGCTTGAGGTCCTCCATGGTACCTCATCAACTGCGAGACAAAATCCCGATTCCTCGCTGCAACGTGGGTCTGTAGCTTTTGCGGTTTGGCCCCTGCCTCTTTTTTTTAGCCCCTGGTTCTGAACAAGCTTTTATCTGCCTGCCTGCTACTTTTTTTTTTTTTTAATTTGAATTGAGCTACTTTTGATTTGAATAACGAACTGGAACAGATTAAGAAGATCTGGTACATATATGCAATGGAGTACTCCTCAGCCATAAAAAAACAAGATGATGCCATTTGCAGTGATGGGGATTCAACCAGAGATTCTCAAACTAAGTGAATTAAGTCAGAAAGAGCACGACAAACACTGTATGATATCGCTTATATGTGGAACCTAAAATAGGGCCCAAATGAACCTACCTACAAAACAGAAACAGAATCACAGACACAGAGAACAGACTTGTGGTTGCCGAGGGGGAGGAGGGAAGGAGTGGGTCGGGCTGGGAGTTTTGGGTTAGTGGATGCAAACTGTTACATTTAGCGTGTATAAGCAGTGAGGTCCTGCCATACGCCATAAGAACTATATTCAGTCTCTTGGGAAAGACCATGATGGAAGATGATATGAGAAATGGAATGTGCATATATATATATATGACTAGGTCACTGTTCTGTACAGCAGAAATTGGCTCAACATTGTAAATAAACTATAATAAAAAATTTTAAAAAATGAATTGGAATCTTTCCTACCTTCAGGTTTTTTCACATGCTGTGCCTTCTTCTTGGAAAGTTTCTCAGCTTGGCTATCACCTCAGCACCAAAATCTCTAATTTTTTTGGGGGGGTCCTTTTTAGGGCTACACCCCCGGCATATGGAAGTTCCCAGGCTAGGGGTTGAATCAGAGCTGCAGCTGCTGGCCTACACCACAGCCACAGCCATGTGGGATCTGAGCCGAGTCCACAACCTGCACTGTAGCTCATGGGAACACCAGATCCTTAAGCCACTGAGCGAGGCCAGGGATCAAACCTGTGTCCTTATGGATACTAGTCGGGTTCATTACTGCTGAGCCACAATTGGAACTCCTGAAATCTCTGATTTTTCTATCCAGAAATTGCTGCATCTTTGATACCCAAGCCAAAAACTTACCTAATTGTGGCAATGATGTCACCTTATCTCATCTGCTAGATTCAGAGTTCTTTGAAGGAAGGACCAGGGTGATTTAGCTCTGACTCCTGGCAGCAGGCACGGTGTTTCATTTACATCATTTGTTCGAGGAGGACTGGGGGTGAGAGTTAATTGAGGAACCAACTAGGAGGCTGCTGCAATTGTCCAGGGAATAAATGACAAAGGTCTGGACCAGGATGTAAAGGAGATCTGGTTTCTACCTCTTGTACAATCCATTCTCTCCGCATTGACTGACTGACTGCCTTGCTAAGTGGGGACCAGACCCTTGCCTGCCTGCCCTCAGACATCTCTTCGGAAGCACACCTTTCCCCAAGAGTGGAGGACCTGGACCAAAAGAGCAGCAATGTGGTGGAAAGGAGGAGTGAGTTTAAGATATTATTAAAAAGAAGGATTAAGAGAAACATCTGTATGTGAAGGTCAAGGTAGAGAAAAGAAATCAGCATGAATTATCCCAATGAGTCAGGGAGAAGGGCACCTTTAACAGATCTGTTTATCATTCAGACAAGGAGAAAACTACTGATTAAGGGTGTTGTCCAGGCATATCTGAGTGATTCAGAACTGACAGTGGAGTCACAGAGACTAAAGGGCGTTCAGGTAGACACTAGGGGTCTTCAGTAAACTCCTGGGTGAGCTCACTTCTTTACAGAGGAAGGAGGAGAGGAGGCTCAGAGGAATTGGGTTTCCTACTGGAGCAGAAAGATTCCTGGTCTTATAATGACGGAAAGGACCAAGAGTGTGATTGTCCTATTATCCTGCTGTCAAGCCTAAAGATAAAGACCCTACACTTGGATGATCCACCCCAAATCCCTTCTGTTTTTTTTTTTTCTCCACGTATCTGGCAGTTCTGAAAAGGGCCGATTTTTATTATTTTTATTATTGGAGCACATGAGTGTGCTTAAATGGACAAGGTTTAACAAGAGGTGACACTTTCCACATTTCTAATCAATCAGACAGCTCCAGGGGCATGGTGGAGGAAACCATTTGAAGGCTGTGTTTCACCCAGCTCTGGAGATACTCAGTTTGCAGATGAGCAAGTAAAGCTCCAAAACTGAAATGAACTTCCCAGTAGCAAGTAGTAGGGTCAGAAACACATGTCCCCATTCCTAGCCTTCCCAGGACTCAGCCCTTGTATATTTTTCATTGTTTCCTGGTAACCTCCAGGCTTCACAATGAAATGCTTCGAGGATCAGAAAGCTGGCACTCCGGAAGACGGTAGTTGGGTAAATTTTTTGCAGCTTTGGCTACACACCTTGGTTTTGAAGATAAGCCTCGATCTTCAGACCTGAAGCTTTCACACATGTCTGCTTCAGGAAGGAAGTCTTTTGTTTGTACATTCCCTACATAGTGTTTGGGACAGAGAGAAAAACTCTAGTGGTTGTCAACATAATTGACTTTAAAATAGTGGTTTCAGTGCTGACTATGTACTGGGATCACTTCAGGGCTTAAAAAATGGTGACGTCTTGGTCCTACTCCCAGTGGCCAGTTTATTTGGACTGAGGTGCAGTGTGGGGACTGGGAATTTTGAAGGATCCTCATGTGTTCCCGGTACACAAACCAGGCTGAGAACAACTCCCAGCTGCCTTGGCTTCCCTTTGCTTGCAATGGTTCACAAGAGCTGTTAGCCTCACCTTGTAATGGTGGTTGTTGGAGGCCTTAGGGGAAATTAGAATGAGAACAAAGAGAGAGGAAGTTAAGGCATAAGAAAGTATTGAGTATAAAGGTTCATTATGAACCAAACCGAGCAATGAAGGGGAAAGATATTTTCATTTCTGCCAAAGGCCATATGTGAGTGCCTGTAGGGGAAAGCGTATCCATAGCTTTGTGACTGAACCAATAACTCATATCTGATTCAGAAGCTGACTTTGTTGGATTACAGCTCTACAGCTGTTCTCATTCTAAGTCCAGCCTCTCCCAATGGGACTTATTGTAGCAACACGTCTCGTTTATAGAACTCATATGCAGGGGCCTGGAGACCCAAAACTGTAAATTAAAACCTTGTGTATATTACTTTGGTGAATTCAATTCAAAAGCATTTTGGCTTCTCCAAATAGGCCATTTTCACTAGAGAGGGGAGGTGGGGGACACAATGGAAAGGAAATAGGTCTTTTATATTCACCCTTCCTATTTCTGGTAGGAGGTCTTGACACAAAGGTAATAATGGAAATACATTCTAGTAAAATGTTGGAGGCTTTGGTGAGGTTTGGTTCTGGCCTGTGCGGAGGAGGGAGGGGAAAGCAAGCAGGAAAGTGAGGACAGAATTTGAGCCTGAGTGTTAGAGCTGGAAAATTCCTCAGAGAACATCAGAAGAGCAGCTCAAAGTTTACTTAGTTGGGAAGCTTTTTTTTTTTTTTCCAAGTTGACACTAGAAAAGGAAACTGAGACCCAGAGAGGGGAAGTGTATTGACCAAAGTCACACAGTGATTTAGCAGATAAGGTGCAACTTAAAGCTGTGTATCTGGGTGCATGATCTGTATCCCGCTCTTACCCTGTTACCTTGAAACTACTATGGGGACATTAAATGAGACCTAAGAGGGAAGGCAGTATTCTAGGTACTGTTTCTAAAACAAAGAAAGACTTTGAATTAGAAAACATCTCCAGGAGTTTCAGGTCGAGAGAATTTTCCTGGTTTGTCCCAGATCAGATATGGCTAGGGCTTGAGAGGGATCTAGAATGTGGGAGATATTTTAGAGGGACAACCGATGAGATCTGGGACGTAACTGGATTTTGGAGAAGAGGAAAAAGGACAGCAAATCAGGACACACAGACTGGGTCTAGAAATGCTTTGTTGGATTGCAAAAAAAAAAAAAAAGGATTGCTAATGACCTGGGACGCTCTGTTCATCCCCACTGTCTGGCTTCATTCATGTCTCATTCCTGATGAACTCATCAGGGTGAAATATGGGGAAGGCAAAGAAACATAGCAGTAGAGACAGAGCAGAGCAGGGCATGGATTTGATGGGAGTGGACAGCTCACCTGGGTCAATTCATTCAATATATAATAAATATTTCATTGCTCTCCACCTGTGTACCAGGCATTCAGGATGTGGAGAGAAATAAAACTCAGTCCCCACCACGGCAGGAAACTTGGTCCAGAGGGATTGTCTAGTCTTGAGCGGAGACCATCGTGACAGTCCTTTGTGAGGAAGCTGAGGAGCGGTTCAGGCTGCAGCAGAAGGGAGCCATGGCTGGAGAAGTGTCCCAGAAGAAGGCACTTTTCAGCTGGTCCGTGGGATGGGTGGGCGTTTGCTGAGGAAGGTAGCAAAGAAGAGAAAGTGACAAAAGTAAGGACGAGGGGATATAAAAAACATCCCAGGTTTGGGGGCTTGGTGGCCAGTTTGGTGTGTCTAGAAAGCAGGATGTGAGGGGCACAGAGAGAAAGAAAACTGGGCAGGTGGTCAAATTTGGGAGCCACGCTGAGGAGTTCAGCCACGACCCTTAAGGGGCTGGGGTGGGGAGGCCTTCGTGGCTTAGAAGCCCCGGAGCCACGTGCTCAGACAGGAGAGTCATAACGTCATTGTCAGCCTTGAAATGCTGTGTCATCAGTGGAGAAGCGGGGTGGGCGGTGGGGGCTGGAGGGGAGACAAGGCAGGAATCTCTGGCCTAGTCCAGAGCAGGGAGAGTAAGCGTTTGATGATCTAAAAGTGGGGATGGACGTGGGGGACATTTTAGAGGGAGAAGCCACAAGAGCTGTGACTGATGGGCGACTGGGTTTTGGAGAAGAGGAAAAGAGTTATGTGAGGAAATGATTCTCTCAGTTCGATGCCTCCAAGATCTACATTTCCTCACCCAGTATGTTTACTCAGAATTCTTAGAAAAGGGCCTAAAATCTGTAGTTCTCCCTCCCCATACTAGAGCCGGATGTTTTTCTCCTGTCCAATGTTATTAAGAAACCAAGGGCTAGCGTTTCCATCATGGCTCTGTGGGTTAAGAACCTGACAAGTATCCCTGAGGATGTGGGTTCGATCCCTGCCCTTGCTCAGTGGGTTTAGGATCCGGGTTGCCACAAGCTGAGGCATAGTTTGCAGATGAAGCTTGGATCCAGGGTTGCTGTGGCTGTGGCGGAGGCTGGCAGCTGCAGCTCTGATTTGACTCCTAGCCCGGGAACTTCCATATGTCATAGATGTGACCCTAAAAAAAAAAAGGTAAAGAAGAAGGCAAGGGCTAATACACTATTACTCTCTGCCTCCCACTGTTACTGCCACTATTACTGATGCTGCTACTGATGGGCTGTTTGGGGACCGTACGGCCCTCACACCCCCAAGCGATGAGCCCAAAGCACTCCCTGTTTTCTAGCCACCCCCTACTCCTAACATTTGTAATCAAAATGCGTTCCTTACCCAAACATTAGAAAAGAGCCTGCTGGGTAAAAGTACTGCGCCAACGGCCGGGATGAAAGGCGCTGTGACCGGGTCAAGCGTTCCAACAGTGGGACCCCATGTCGGTTGGGGCATCAGGACAGTCCCGCAGAGGAGGCAGGAGTGAAAATGTGAGTCCTGAAGAGAGGAGCGGGTCTGAATCAGCGCTCTGTGTGAGGGAGATGGGAAGCCAAAAGGGTAGGAGGGAGCGCTTGGGTGCAGCTGTGCCCTGGGCACGTCTTTGACATATCGGGGGACAGTGACTGGACCAGGGGAGAAAAGCATTAGGGAGGGAGGAAGAAGGGACCGGGTTGTGCCTTGGGCTCCCGCTTGCCTTCCAGGCGTCTAGTCATGGCCACGTGTTGGATGAAGCCATTTGCACCTTGTTCTGAACTATGTCCTGACCCGCACTTTGCACCGGTCGGAGGATTGAATGGGATTCTACCGGTGGCGTCCTGCAAACGGTGACAGTTAATTGCTTTTTGGTCTGTGAAATGAATGAGCAGGCGATTGAGCCTTTGCACTTGGTCACATTAGCACCTTCCCTGACCTCAGCCACTTGGAGGCACTTTACAACCTCTGTGCTTATTTGCCTGTGACCTAGGACATCTCATAAATGAAAAGTCTTTTCTAATACAGCCGTGGCTAAGTGAATGGTTCTGAGAGGAGACACATCGCCTGTTTTCTCTCTTTCTTTGCTTCTGTGTTTCCCACGTGGAATACGGTTTGCTAACCACGGAGGAACATGCCGTGATGGCCGCGGGTGGGGATACAAGGCCGGGTGACTCTACTCCCTCCCTGGAAGGCACCCTGCGGTTTAGCAAGAGGAGGGGAGTATGAAGGAGAAGGGGGAGGTGAAAAGGCGTTCGAGGGTCTGGGTGGTTTTTGGTTATGGGGCAGCCCAGCAATTCCAAGTTGGACCCCTACGGTAACAAATGGGGGCTTCTTTTAAAGACCACACTCTGGTCTTGATTATAGTGGAGCCTTACCTCGGGTGCCCTCAGAGAGGAGACCGCTTGTAGGGGTGGCCTGTGAATTCCATCTCAGCATGTCCTCACCTGGGTCTGGGGAAGGAGCTCAGGTTCACCGCTGGGATATTATCCAGGGTAGGTCTTGGCCAACCTACCCCCCGCCCCCACCGCCCCTCACCAGCCAAGGTCAGATCCAGAGTTCCTTCTAACCACAAAGCCTGTCCGCATCACTCCAGCCGGCGGAGATTGTTACCTGTGTTCATTTCATAAATCTCATCGTCGGCACCTCTCACTTGCAGATAGTTACATATTATCTTGCCAAACCACTTGTCATGTTGTCTTTTCTGTAATTCAGTCCTTATGCTTTACTTACATTTGCGATGTTTGTGCATTGTTCCTCCAAATTGGTTGCAAGCTCCTTGTGAGTGAAGATCAGACCCCATGCTGAACTGGATAATCATGTGACTTTGCATGTCTCTGGTACTTTTGAGTTCATAAATCGCTTCCACGTATATTACATTATTTGGGCATCACAATAATTCCACCCAGTTGGAAGAGCTGGTATTATTAGTATCCTGATTTCTCAGATGGGGAGGCTTGGAGTAGGAAATAATGGCTTTCCCAAAGTTACATGGAACCATGGTTTCCACAGAGCCGGAATGTCGGAGGTACTCAGGAAGTATTGTTGATTCATGTGTTCATCCAATCCTAGCCAAATTCTGTAGCCAGCCTAAGGTTTTAAGCAATAGGATTTGTATCTGGGGAGATGATTGGCTGTGAAGACATCCTGAGCTTGCTGGCTTCGGAGGCAACCTTCTGCTTCACCCTCCCTGTTGAAAATGGATTTGGTAAATCAGGACAACACAGGCAGATGAGAAATCTGACTTTTACCATGTACTCTCCCCTGATATTTGCCTCCAAAGTAAGTTCCAGAGAATCCCTTTGCTGCCTATAAAGACACAGGTGGGGGTAATGAAACAGTGGGCTTTAAAATCCTCCTTTCCAGATGTCATCTGTTTAGCTCTTGCGATATTAGGTGGCAGCCATGTTCGATTTTAGAAGTGTGAGGATTACTCGAAACCATATGACAGAACTGTTTTTCTCATGGAGCCAAATGTTGAAAAAGGCTTCAGTAGTAAAAGTGGTGCAACAAAAATGGAACTTGTAAAGAGGGGTTTTATACCTTTTATACTTCCAGGAGTCTGTCAACCTGGGAAGGACAAAAGTACAAGTACTTTTTAACAGCCTCAGTGGATGGAAGGCCTTCTTCTGCCCAAGTCTGTGCAGCAGAAAGTGAATCAAAAAGTTGAGCAGATTACCTGCTCCTTCCTGCCTCCGCCTCCTCTCCCTCCCCATCGACTACCCCCTCTGCCTCCCATTCTGTCTTTAGTGTATTTGGACTAAAGTTTTCAATTTATCTGAATTACCTGAAAAGTTGCGAGGATAAATGAAGTGTGAAAGCACTTTGAAAGTGGAGAATTGCTTTGAAGAATCCAAACTCAGTCTAAACAGAACCCTCTGTACTCTACAATCCAAGAAGACTCAGAAGACGATGGCAATGATTAAAATGAAATTCGGAACAAGGCACAAGGGAACTGGACTTGCAGGGTGTGTCTCTAGTTCAAAGGCAGCTGCTGTACAGAAAGCAATGCAATGGAGTTGGAAGGTTTGTAACCACGCAACTGTCACTTACTCCTGGTGTCACCGGGGGTGACTCATCAGGCCTCTCTGAGTGGGTTTCCTTATCAGTAAAGTGGTGATGATAATGCTTGTCTCCTGGGGTGGCTGTGAAGAGCAAATGAGATAAACCACAGGGGAAAACTTGGTAAATGGAAAGGTGCTATACAAAGGTAAGGGATCCCAGTTATTTACAACAGTATCTTATGCCTTTGACATGTGCATTTATGGAAGTGTATTGTGACATTTAATGTTCCCGTGGACAGCTGAGGCCCCAGAACATCGACAGTAATTGAGAAAAGACTCCGTTGTGTCCATGAGTTACTGATTTAGAAAGTGAAGGACATGCCCTTGAGAAACCGCGCCCCACCATTCCCCAAGAGACCCCTCACTCTTGCTTGGTGGACCTCTTCTTAAGCCCACACGTGTCTTGGTTTCCTTCCTGCCTCTGTTCTTTAGTCCATCTTAGTTCTTCAGCCTGGGAAGGGGCGGGGTGGCAGGGGGCTCTCTTATTTTCTGTTGTAATCCTGCCCATTCTGCAAGACTCCCGTTTCTCCTGTTCTGTGAAGTCATTTCTTGAGCTCTCCAGGGGAAATTGCTTCTTCTGCAATTAGTCTTCAGAAACTCATTCCCCTTTCAAAATGTTTGCACCTATATTTGACGGAATTTTCGTAGCCCGTTTCTTCTAGAGTTGTAGTTCTGCCAGGCGGGGTTCATGCTGCATTTCATTTGGTTTCTGGCACAGAGGCTGCCTGATGCATGTTCACACTCACTGAATGGTAGTAGTTTGGAATCTCTGTAAGGTGCCTGGGCTGAGCTGGACAAGAATAGCCGCAGAGCCCTGAAGGAAGTATGTAGTAGGTATTTGGAAAACAATTGTTGGCTGATTACTTGATTTTCAGCAAAGAGATTCAGAAATGGCTCCTAATTAACCTGTACTTTGTCACAACATTAAATCCATGAAACATTTCATTCCTCTGAGCATGCTGGCTCCTCAAGGTCTCATAATACAGGCTGGTTTTAGTTTTTTTAATTACTGTAGGTATTTTGTTTCTGATTTTCAGAGTAGCAGATGCTCAACGTGGAATATCGGGAAACTGCAAAGAATTTAAAGAAGAAAATAATGATGATGGTGATACAATATTGAGGTATCTTTTCTATTTTTATTGGGTATGTAATTTTCGAGAATAAAATTTAGCATCCAATTTTATGATATTTTTCACTTAATGGAAAATCAGAGGCATTTTTCATGTTATTAAAAATTGTGATGAAATAGGAGTTCTCCTGTGGTGCAGCAGGTTAAGGATCTGGTGTTGTCACTGCAGTGGCTTGGGTCACTGCTGTGGTGCAGGTTTGATCCTTGACCCAGGAACTACTACATGCTTCAGGCATGGCTGAAAAGATAAAAAATTCTGACAAAATATATTCTCTTTGTGACTACATAATTTTCCATCACTTGGATACATCATAATTTATTAAACCATTATCTTATACTGGTGATTTAGATTGGATCCAAATCTTCTTTCGTTATGGATGATTTGTACATGAAGATCTTTATTTAAAAAATAATTTGCCAGATCCTTAACCCACTGAGTGGGGGCCAGGGATCAAACCCACATCCTCATCGATATTAATCTGTTTCGTTACTGTTAAGCCACAATGTGAACTCCTATATTTAGTTTCTTGAGGAATTTGCATACTATTCTCCATGGTGGCTACACCAATTTACATTCCCACCAGCAGTGTAGCAGGGATCCCTTTTCTCCACACCCTCTCCAGCATTTATTATTTGTAGACTTTTTGGTGATGGCCGTTCTGACTGGTGTGAGGTGATATCTCACTGTAGTTTTGATTTGCATTTCTCTAATAGTTAGCAATGTTGAGCATCTTTTCAAATGCCTTTTGGCTGTGACATTAATACAAGCCACAAAGTGTTATACAGGTGTGAGCTATACTTGTTATTATTGCTATTTTCCAAGAAACAATGGAGTTTAGGTAATTGACATATCTAAGCTGTCCACTGTAGCAATTTAGGAAGGAAATAGTCTTCTGTAGACCACAGTAATGTAAGGAAGTATATTAAAATTGAAGAATAAGTCAAGCACACATTAAAAAATGGAAAAAGAAACCTGGGTCCATTGTGTTAGGTATATTATCAATGTCTCCCCCCACCCCCAGGTAAATTAGACACACAAAACTAAAATTAAATGTGTGTGTATGTGTATGAGTGCATGTGTGTATACAGACACATTATCATTTGACTTTCTTCTAGAGCTTTTACATCATTATTTTCTCATTATTTAAGGTAGTAAAAGAACAAATACTTTTGGAATCAGCATCTTCATGGAAGAGTATCTTGAAAGGAAAATTTACCAAATTTATATCACAACACCCATCAGAAGTGATCAGAATAGCAATGTGGAATCCAGCATCTGGCATTAAGAGCTCAAAGAGATACTGTAGTCAAACCTTTCTTTCTATAGGTGAGGAGACTGGAGTCCACTGAATATAGAAATAATTCTAAGGAGAGATAGCAGCATGGTGCCAGAAATGAGTCTCTCATACAAGGTTTTGTTTCTGGTGTACCTCATTTTCTACTTAACTACTCTGTGTATCAAAAAGTAATTCTGTTAGCAGATGGTGTTGCACAGAGCTTTGCGAACTCTTCTTTACATCTGTCCACTCAAGACCTTGGGGCTGGATATGTGAAATGGAGCTCCTTTTATTCTACTGTTAGTGGGGAGATCACAGAGGAGCCAGTTGGATTTGATAAGGAAGCACCTAAACAATATACAGGGGAGGACACTCCACTGGTCCCCAAGAACTTGATGGTGTACCCCAAAAGACATTTTCCCATCTCTAATGATGTGCTGTCCTTTGAAACAAATCAGAGTGAAATCACTGTAAATTATTGAGCTTTGTTTTCTCTAGTACAGCTAATACCTTACCAACTCCAAATGGGTCCTCTGTGGGTGTTACAAGTGAGGAAGAAGATTTTGGATTAAAGCTTAATGGATTCACATATAAATAGCATTAGGCATTTGTTGGTTTGTCTCCAGGAAAATATTTGGACTGAATGGCCAGGGCGCTGGGTCTTGGTTTCCTGGAGCAAAACGAAGAAGAGAATGAGAATAATTCCTATGATATGGGGATGAAAGTGGAGGGTACCTAAAAAAGACATCATGATGATTTTGAGTTTTTCCTTTTTTTCCTCTTTGCCTCAAATAATCAACATTGGTCAATATCACCAGATTACTCTCATTTTTTTATTTTAAGCATCTACGTTAACATTTTCCTTGGGAAAGTAGACAAAAGCAGACCTGCAACATTTCCCAGCCCCTGCCCCCAGTCCTGGCTCTCTGATCCATCCCCTTGGTTAACCTGGGTAATAAATCCCTCAAGTTCTAGTGGAGACTTGGCTTTTGTTGATTTTCCATCCAAAGGGAGGAAGGACAAAGAGGCCGTGAACAGCTAATATTTTCTTTCTGTGTAACCTCGACTACTTTAATTCCTGATTGCCACCCTCGTCTCCATTTTTTTAGATTAACTAATCAGAAGGCCATCTCCCCCTGGGCTGCCTCCTTATCCGGACACTCCAAGACTCGCTCAGATCCTAGTTTCTTTTTATTGCAGTTCTTGGGAGTGCCAGGTAATAAATCAACTGGGTAAGGGCAGATATGAAAAAGTAATGTTTAAAATGAGTTATGATGTAAAAGAGATGACTTGCTATTATGTTTTATCAAAGCCAGCTTCTAACAAGCATAATGTAATTCACAATCCTTAAGCAGGGTGACTTTAATTGCAACAGTCATTAAGCTCACAGGATCATTAAATGCTTTAAAAGAGAGAGCCAATGAGTTATTGTGAATGAAATAAGGGCCCCCCACTCACCCACTCCACCTATTTAACTGGAACTGAACTTAGTCTGGATCTCTGATTTGTCACAGCCCTTGACTTTTTCTCCTCTTTCTGTACCAAGTCACTGGGACTATTTCAGAACAGAGTAAACACCGAAGCGCTTAAGAGGAAAGAAAGGGAGACAGAGGTATTGTCAAACCACGGTTTAAATTTACTAGCAGATTCAATTTCGCCTGTTACATTTTCATAACATTTTAAAGTTTGAGGTCTAGCCACTTGTCTATTTTTTGATAAGTTTATTATCTTCAGAAGCCTTACAAAAAACAAAAGAACTACCAGCATACTAAAGGTTCCAGTTCCTCAGTAAATACAGAAATGTAAATCAAAGCTTCTCACCTTGCTAAGAAATAGAAACAAAATGATTTTTCCTATTGACGGAAAGCTTATAGGGAAGAAGGTACTCTCACATTTCTGATGGGGCTTTAAAACTGATAAAAAAAAAATTCTGGAAAATGAGCTGACACTAGGAATCAGAAACCTTAAAAATGTATTTATGTAGGTTGAACCAGAAATTCTGTATCAGTGGGCTAGATGGGGAGTTTGATATCTGTAGATGCAAACTGTTACATTTAGAATGGATAAGCTATGAGGTCCTGCTGTACAGCATGGGGAACTATAGAAAATCTCTTGGGACAGAACACGATGGAAGATAGTATATATATATATCTGTGTCACCTTGCTGTATAGCAGAAATTGACACAACATTTTAAATCAACTACATTCTAAAAACTTTAAGGTGTAGCAATGAGGATAAATGTAAAAAGAAATGGGAAATACTTTAAATAACCTGCAATAAGAGATTGGTTAAAAAAGTAACATAGAGCCAACAGATGAATACGACACATTTATTTAAAGTGACATTTTAGATGAGTGTATTTATTAAGAAGCAAAAGACGTTAACAACATAAAAGTGGTGAAATGTGAACCACAAAATCTTATGAACGGCATGAATCCGTTTGGGGACACACAATATTTTTTAATGCGTGTCCGCCTTTACGTGGGAAAGGGTGGGGACTGATGTTCCCTATTGTCTTCAGTGTCGTCTTTCCACATTCATATGCCCTCACCCTATTATTCTGACCTATCAGAGTTAGTTTGGTGTTTTCGATGCAAATGCCCTTTCTCTCTCGCTTTTCTCCTGGGCCTTCTAGAATATTGTTCCCCGCCGTCTCCCCTGCCCTCCCATCTACATAATCACCTCAGGTTTGACCCAGGGCCCATGTCCAGTAGCCTCTGCTCCAGAAACCATATCTTGACCTCTCAAGGTGGGGTGGAGGTCCCCTTCCACGGGCTCCTCTTCCATGCCATACCTCTGCTGTCCCTGCGGGGACCTGTTCTCCTGTTTGCGTCTTCTGCTCTTTCCGTCAGCGTGGGGACCGTTTCTAGGTTCTTACGGTACCGTGTGTGGTAGCCTCCCCTGATGATATCAAGTCCTTTCCTCCCTCTGTCTTCATGCCACAGCCCTGTGGAGAGATGGAGCCTGTCCCTTCCCTCACCTTGGATTTGGGTTGGCCTTGATGACTCACTTGGACCTACAGAGCGTGGTGGCCGTGATGTCCAGGGACGCTGAAAGCTGTCACTTGGGCTTGTAGATAACACTTGCTGTGGGGAAGTTAGTCATCCTCTGAGGACCGTGACTGCTGCGGGACAACCATACTGGGAGAAATGCCAGCTAACTGGAGAAGCCCCAGGGCGTGGGACCACTGCGTGTGGGGAGGGCGGAAGGGTGGGAGGGGGACAGAGACCGACAGAAAGGTCAGGGAGCACCGAGCTTCTAGGCATCTGAGTGAAGCCGCCGTCTTGGAAGTCACCTCCAGCCCACCAGCCCAGCAGACCACAAGTGTTCCAGAGGAGTCATTTCTGATTTCTTGACCCACAAAATTTAGCAACTAAATTAAGGGCTTATAGAAGCAACTAAGTTTTGAAGTGTTTTGTTAGAGTAACATGTAACTGTAATATCAGTCCGGCAGGTAGTGAGCCTTCAATAAACACCTGGTAAAGGAATGTGTAATTCAGGTTTTTACTATTTTTTTTCCTTCTTTCTCCTAGTTACTTTTTAATTTAATTTTTACAGCCATACCTGTGGCTATCAGAGCTGCAGCTGCTGGCCTACACCACAGCCACAGCAACATGGATCCAAGTTGCATCTGTGATTAACACCGCAGTTTGTGGCAATGCTGGATCCTTAACCCACCGAGTGGGGCCAGGGATCCAACCCGCATCCTCATGGACACTGTGTCAGATTCTTAACGGCTGAGCCACAATGGAAACTCCTCTTTCAATTTCTCTGTAATGTAATGTGTATAAACACTGAACCAAAAAAAAAATTTTTTTTTTTAATAAAAGAAAGCAGTTCCAGGAGAACTAAAAAGGAAAAGGACATGAGAGGCCAGATTATGGCCAATTTGCTAGAGAGTATCTCTGACTTAACCCAGTTCTGTAGAAATGTCCTTAATTCTGTCTGGAAGGCTGGCTTCTCCATGACAGCCTTTGTCTCACTGGGGACATGAATTAGTTACCTACAAGCCGAATGTCCTGACAGGGAAATAGGAGCAAGGCATTGAATTTTTAATCTGTTTCTAGAACCTCAAATGATCACAGACAACTTCGCCAGGTCAGCTTAGCCTTTTCTGAGCTTGTCATTCCCTATTATTTAGGGAAGAAAAACATTACGCCTCCTCTTTCCTCTGACAGAATAGGCTCAGGTTCTAAGGTTAAGAGCACGGAAGTCTTCCTTCTTCTTCTAACAGCGTTTCCGTGGGGTGAGAGGAAAACACCTGCTGGCTCATTATGACGTGGCAGGGGGTGGGGGCACCATAGCAGCATCCTTCTCATGAGAATTTCTTTCCAGTCTGGGCCACACCTAAGTTTTGCTTACGAATCCTAGGGAGGGCCATTACTTTTAGTGACATTTCTAAACCAGTTGAGTGTCTGTGTGTAGGATGAATTAGGTGTCCTGGATGGATGGAGTGAAACGCTCTTTAGTGACAAGTGGGGGATTAACTAGATGATCTATGCTAACTTTTAGCTCAGGAATTCTATGGCATCATGAATTTCCGCTTGGAAAGCTGAGTGCATTGAGATCTTTCCAACTCTAGTATTATCCAACAGATATGTCTGTACATTCTAGATTTCCTTTGAGACTAAAGTAAAATAAATGAATTCATGAATGGATAAATAAATTAGATACATAGTTTTATTAAAATTCTTTTTGTGGTAAAATATGCATAAGATTTACGATTTACATTTTTAACACCCCCCCTCCCCCTCACTTTGTACAGCTGTATTTGCAGCATATGGAAGTTCCTGGGCTAGGGGTCGAATTGGGGCTGCAGCTATGGTCTATACCACAGCAACACCAGATTGAGCTGCATCTGCAACCTAGACTACAGTTTGAGGCAACACTGGATACTTAACCCACTGAGTGAGGCCAGGGATCAAACCCTCATCCTCATAGAGATAATGTAGGGTTCTTAACCCACTGAGCCACAAGGGGAACTCCTAAAATTTTAACCATTTTAAGTTTACAATTCAGTAGCATCAACTATACTCACGGTGTTTTGTAACCATGACCAGTGTGTATTTCCCAATTTTTTTATCCTCTCTATAACTTGATTTTAAAAATGCCTCTGTACCTATTCAAATGCTATTTTTTTTCTTATTTATAGATTCTAAATGGTTGATGTGGACAATAACTGACCTTGAGATAAGTGCCTTATGACCAAAATGCTCCATGGATGAACTCTTTCAGAACCACGTTCACCAGAACAGTAATACTGAGGCACATTTCTCAGTGTAGGGGGCATGCCAGTGGTTTTAAATCCTCTGAGAAGAGTGAACATCTAAAAGCCTAATAGCTACAATTAGTGAATCATTCAGGACATTTCAAGTTTGGGGACGAGCCCGGCTCTGTGCATTCAGTGTCTATTCTGCCTTCCCTGCTAATAGATTCCATTCCCCTGGCTCAGGGACGATGCTGTGGTCCAGGCCAGGCTAGTCATAGTGCCTGAATCCCGGGTCACCGTGACTGGTCCAAGGGATGGGCCTTCACTTTCATCTCTGGTTCTGGAGCATGTGGGATACACATCTGGAACAGCTGAGAGCCATGCACCCCACTCTGTTAGGTAAGGGAGTTTGGGAAAATGAACCTGATGCTTAAAGAGATGCAGAGATGAAGACAGAGACTCCTTAGAACATTTGATCCCTGGTTTAGTTGTCAACAAGGCTCTATCCATTGCTGCCCTTTCTGCTGTCTGATGGTTATTAATCCCTCTCTTTTACTTCATTTTTTTTTAGTTGTATTTCTGTCCCTTGTAACCCAGAGTTCTTATCAATACAGTCAGGTTTATAATTGCAGCTAAATTATGGATTTTGATCACTAATATAGATGCCAGCCAGTGCTGCTACCCTGTGACTTTATGGGGTAAACATAGGGAGACAGGAAGATAGTGTTTCCCACATGCATCCACCCACAGGTCCAGCCATCTGTCCAGCCATATTCCAGCCCCATGGATATTGCATACATGTGAATATAAAGCAACACTCTAAATTGCTTTTTCAGTTACTAGAGACTAGAATGGGTGTTCATTGTGAACTTGTCCATTTGGGCAAAGCTCTTTACTTTCCTCCATCTTCCTGGGGAGTTGTGTCCACGTTAATGATGGATTTAGGAAGAGAGAAGAGGGAAAGTCTGGACGTGGCATCTATCTCAGGATCCAAAATAAGATCTCATGATGGGGTGGTGGTTATGGGACAGTCAGGAGAGGGGAGAAACATGGTTGAAATAACCCCTTCAGATGTTAGAGAAAAATCAGAAATACTAGTGCCTCCCAAAAAAAGGATTTCAGAAATTCATCCTGGAGTCCCTGGTGGCCTAGCAGTTAAGGATTCACTGTTGTTACTGCTGTGGCTCAGGTGGCTGCTGGGGCTTGGGTTCAATCCCTGGCCCAGGAACTTCTGTATGCCACCAAAAAGAAAAGAAATATATCCTGTGGGAGATTTTGGGTGGAACTGAGATTTGAATGAGGTTTGGTATAAATAATAATAGTTACTGAGTATTAAGCATATTGTGTACGTAACCCATATCATATAATCCTCACAACATCCTTTTGAGAGCTCCTTGATTTATACATGAGGAAAACGAAGCTTACAAAGGCTAAATAACTTGTCCAAGGTAACAGAGTTAACTAAGGGACAGAGCTAGAATTTGAACCCCAGAGCTTATGCATATGCATTAGCTACAATATCGCAGTTCACATCCAAGCTGTGAAAGAATCAAAATCCAGCAGGTCATGGAGCCTGGGCTGTTAACAACTTGACCTACACAGCAGGGCCAGGAGGGTAAGGAAGGCAAATGTCAGCACTGTTTGGGCAATGAACCAGCCACTTTTCTCTCTATAGCTGGGATAACACAGTCAAATCTATACATAGCCAGGAATGCTATTTTTGAGACATCTGTAATAACTTATTTCACCACCATTTATTTCAGTCACAGTTTCTCATCCATAAAATAGAAATAAAAGTAACTGCCTCAGAAGGTTGATGCGAGGGTTCCTTGAGATAATGTATATAAAAGTTCAAGGGAATTGCCCCGAAAGGCCCCCTGTCCTCAAATCTTTGCTCTTTCAATCAAACATACCATCTGAAATTTCATTCTGAGAAATCTATCCCTGGGTTAGTCACCGATTCTCAAACTTTGCTATATATTAGAATCACCTGAAAAATTAAAATATTTATCCCCGGGAATTCAGACCCTTGGGGGTTGGGGCTCAGGCAACTGTGTTTTTAACTAGATGAGTCTGATGCAGAACGAAGTTTGAAAACACCAGATCATGGCATTATATCTATAGAAGTCCCTATTAAATTTCGAGTTTTCTCTCAGGGAGGTTGCCATGGTTCTCAGATTATAGCCTCTGTTTCCTCATTCTCCTAAAGCTCTTCCTGTCCATATTATTGGTTGTCTCTTTATTGTGAGCTCCGATGGATTCTTTTTGGCCCTCACGTACTATGGCATCTCTCTGCAGCATCCGATGCCGTTTACTCTTCTGCTTCTTTTAATCTCTGAGATGTCAGTTTCTCCAGTCTTACCTCCGTGACTGCTTCTCCATCTCCTTTGCTGGCTTCTCTTCCTTTTTTTCAACTCTTAAGTACGGAAGTTTCCATATAGAAATATGGCTTGTAGCCAGGTCCCCTGTTCTTCTCTGTGTACCCTTTTCCTGGACTTAAATAGCTGATGGCCAGCAATTTCCAGATGTTTAGCTCCCACCTAGTCTTCTCCTTGAGCTCCCGTTTTGCACTGCAAACTGCCTACCTGGCTATCTCCTGATTCTCTCAAACTTGCGTTAAACATGATCCCTAGACTCTCTTCCCCCACATCCTCTTTAATCTGCATTTCCAGGAAATGGTACCACTGTCCACCAGTTAACCCAAGCTAGAACCTAGACATCATGCTGCTTCCTCCTCCTCCCTCATCAACCCTATCCACTCCAGCCTCAAGTCACATCAGTGTCCTCCCAAATGAATCTTGACTCTATCTCTGTGTCTCCCCTGTCCACTATCCAGCCAGCTATCATACCCCTTCCCAGAACCCCCCTATTACTCCCTTTACAGATCATCCTTTTAAATAACTCAAAATGTAAAAACATAAATGAGATCATTAATTTCTTCTCTTAAACATTCAGAGGGTTCACATTGCATTTAGACTAAAATTGATATCTTATTATGTCAGGAAGGCACCAACTCATTTCTTCCTCATCTTGGTCAACAAAGCTAGTTATCTTCTACTTCTTTTTGGGGGGGAGCATGTCAGTGGCATGCAGAAGTTCCTGGGCCAGGGATCGAACCCATGCCACAGCTGTAACCAGAGTCACAGCAGTGACAAAACTGGATCCTTAACCCTCTGGGCCACGAGGGAACTCCCAAGGCTCTTTATCTTCTGATTCACTACATTCCTCGCTGTATTCCAGTCACACTGGCCTTTAAGTTCCTCAAATACTCCAAATTCTCTTTCCTCAGGGCCTTTGCGTATACTGTTCCTTCTGCCCGGATTGATCTTTACCGCCATGACTGGCTATTTCTTATCCTTCAGAGCTTGGTTTAAACCTCACCTTCTGTAACCACTCTGAGTAGGTATTCTCTATTATTCTCCATTAATTCTTCATAGTACTTTAAATTTGTAATTACTTATTCATTCATTCGTTTATTGTCTGTCTTCCACTCTAGGAAATCAGTTCCATGAATTCAGGAACAGTGTCTACATACCCAGATTCCAAAATAGTGTCTGGCATATGATACCTGATCAGTAATAAAAATCTGCTTAATAATAATAGTAATAAATATTCATGAGAGTGTTAAAATACACAGAATATTTAAATTTTCTAGGAATTTAGGGGCACACCCGCGGCATATGGAGGTTCCCAGGCTAGGGGTCTAACAGGAGCTGTAGCCCCCGGCCTACGCCACAGCCACAGCAATGAGGGATTTGAGTCACATCTGCTACCTACACCACAGCTCACGGCAATGCCGGATCCTTAACCCACTGAGAAAGGCCAGGGATCAAACCCACACCCTCATGGATGCTAGTCGGGTTCCTTAACTGCTGCACCATGATGGAAACTCCAAATTTTCTAGGAAGTTTAAAAAAAGTTTTTCTAAGCATACAAGAAACCTAGAAATGAGGAGTTTCCCTTGTGGCTCAGTGGGTTACCAAGTCAACTAGTATCCAAGAGGATACTGGTTCGATCCCTGGCTTCACTTGGTGGATTAAAGGATCTGGTGTTGCCTTGAGCTGTGGTGTGGGTTGCAGACACAGCTTGGATTAGGTGTTACTATGGCTGTGGTGTAGACCTGCAGTTGCAGCTCCGATTAGACGCCTAGCCCAGAAACTTCCATATGCTGAAGGTGCGGCCATAAAAAAACCAAAACAACAGCAACACTAGAAATGACTGACAGATTTAGCAATAGTAAGCATTTAACATTTCTATGTGACAGAACTAAAAGGCAGAAAACAAACTGAAAAAACTTTTCTAAATTATTCAAAAGAGGAGTTCCCTTTGTGGCTCAGCAGTTAACAAATCCAACTAGGATCCATGAGGATGTGGGTTCAATCCCTGGCCTAGCTCAGTGGGTTAAGGATCAGGCGGCCATGAGCTGTGGTGTACGTGGCAGATGTGGCTTGGATCGTGAGTTGCTATGGCTGTGGTGTAGGCCGGTGGCTACAGCTCTGATTGGACCCCTAGCCTGGGAGCCTCTGTGTGCCGTGGGTGTGGCCCTAAAATAGGAAAAAAAAAAAATTATTCAAAGGAGGAGTTCCCTTCATGGCTCAGTGGTTAACGAACCTGACTAGGATCCATGAGGATGCAGGTTTGATCCCTGGCCTTGCCCAGTGGGTTAAGGATCTGGCATTGCCACGAGCTGTGGTACAGGTCTGAGCCCTGGCTCCAGAGCTTCTGCATATTGTAGATGTGGCCGAAAAAGAAAAATAACAAACGGTCAATAAAAATATCATAAGAACTGTGTTCAACCTCACTCTTAAAAACATCAGATTTTCAAACTGTTAAATTAGCAAGAATTCCAGAGATTTGCAAATACCAAGGTCAGGTGTGTGTGGAAACAGTTAACTTTCATATATTAATGTCATACAAAACAGTTAACTTTCTTTTTTTTGTCCTTTTTTTTTTGCCTTATCTAGGGCCGCACCCGCAGCATGTGGAGGTTCCCAGGCTAGGGGTCTAACAGGAGCTGTAGCCCCCGGCCTAGACCACAGCCACAGCAATGAGGGATTTGAGTCACATCTGCTACCTACACCACAGCTCACGGCAATGCCGGATCCTTAACCCACTGAGCAAGGCCAGGGATCGAACCCGCAACCTCATGGTTCCTAGTCGGATTCATTAACCACTGAGCCACGACGGGAACTCCAAAAATAGTTCACTTTCTTACGTGTGTTGTAAATTAGTGTTAACACTTTTGTTAAATGATTTGGCCAGCTCTATTGAAATTTAAAATGTGCTTTACCTTTGACACAGCACTGGTTTGAATTAACAATTTTAGGTATTCTCCCTAAAATAAAACTTTCACAATATGCAGTGTATATTTACATAAGGATATACAGTATATTTATATAGTAATACATGATATATATCATCTATGTTCAGTTTGGCATTGTTGTAAGAAACAAAAACCTGGGAGTTCCCATCATGGTGCAGTGGAAATGAATCTGACTAGGAACCATGAGGTTGCAGGTTTAATCCCTGGCCTTGCTCAGTGCGTTGAGGATCTGGTGTTGCTTTGGAACTGTGGTGTAGGTTGCAGACCTGGTTCAGATCTGGTATTGCTGTGGCTGTGGCATAGGCTGGCGGCTACAGCTTCGATTAGACCCCTAGGCTGGGAACCTCCATATGCCAGGGGTGCGGCCCTAAAAGGACAAAAGACAAAAAAAAAAAAAGAAAAATCTGGATACATCTATTATGCAATTAAACAATGGTACATTCATACAAAGAAAGAGTATACAGTTGTTAAAAAGAACAGTGGTGTTGAAGTTCCCGTCGTGGCTCAGTGTTTAACGAATCTGACTAAGAACCATGAAGTCGTGGGTTCGATCCCTGGCCTTGCTCAGTGGGTTAAGGATCCAGCGTTGCCATGAGCTGTGGTGTAGGTTGCAGACACGGCTCGGATTCCACGTTGCTGTGGCTGTGTTAGACCCCTAGCCTGGGAACCTCCATATGCCGCGAGTGTGGCCCTAGATAAGGCAAAAAGACAAAAAAAAAGGAACAATGCTGTAGATTTATATATTCTGTTTTGAAAAGATATCCTTTGATATATTGTTAAACAGATTTAATCAAGTGGAATGTGTAGTAAGATTCCCTCCTCTAAAAAGGCCAAAAATGCCAGGATTTACAAAGTGTATAAATATGTTCAGGTATGCATGGAGAAATAAGGAAATGACTGAAATCATTAACCATGGCAATACTGGGGAACCTGGATTTTGGAAAATACTCCCTTTCTAGGTCTTAGTGTATGTTTGGTACATTTCTGTATTGTTTGGCTTTTTTAAAAACCACAAGTGTGTATTGTTCTGTTAATTTAAAAAAAATGCGAACAGGAGGGGGAGAGAGGGAGGGAGAAAGGCGGAGAACAGTGTAGAGACAAATGATTCCTCTTTGATACATTTTGCCATCAGCCCTGTTTGGCGCTGCCCGGCCGGGCTTGTGGACGGTCAGTCCACAGAGTCCAGGGTACAGGGGCACCAGTCCTTCCCTTCTCCCTCTGTACCCCAAGAAGGACAGACACTTCAGCATCGTCTGTATTTGTACGGATTAATTGGGAGAAAAGTCGTGAGAAAGCCTTATCGACTCTAAAGCTCTTTCAAATACAAGAGGTTATTATCATCAGCAGAGTCCATTTCCCATCCCAGAGACCAGGCAGTTCTGGCTGGTTGCTGCAGAAAACCTTCCCGGTGTGTGCTGCTGCCAGAAACCCGCTGTCCCTTTTTTTTCCAGAAGAGCCTTTACCCCAGAGTCCCGTCCCCCTCCCCCCCGCCCCCCCAGGGAGGCTGTCAGGCCTGCCTCCTGCTCCATCACTTCACCCCGGCCCCGGCCCAGCCGCTTCCCAGCAGAGCTTGGCTGTTCCTTGAACTTTCAGCGTTGGTTCGATTTCCTCCAGCGGCACCACATGCTGCTGTGCAAACAGAGCACGTGGTCGGGCCAAACAAAGGAACATGTGTGCTGCAAACCATCCCCCTATCACGGGAGCGTGAGCCCCGCCAGGAGAGGGCCCGGCCGCGCTCTAATTTTTCACTGCAGTTGAAACACCCCGTAAGCTCTCAGGAAGCGGCGGGGGTGGGGAGCGGCCCGCAGAAGAGGCCCGCGTCTCAGCTCTTTCCATCACGGTCCTGGAATAGCGGCGACCGTGCACCGCCCGACCCGGCTTCCCCCAAGCTGCTAAGATTTCATTTCACCTCCGACAGGCTGCTTGGGGACTCGCTGTGAAAAGATCACTCTCCTGGGCTGCTGTCAGGGGGAGGGGGGTCGGGACTGTATACAGCTGTCTAAACGCCCAGACGGGGAGGCGCGGGCCCATCTGCACGAGCCCGTCTCAGGCTGCGGGGCGCGCAGGGAGCGCCTCAAACCTATCAGTGTGCCGGCGAGCGGTAATTGCATCAGGATTAGTTATCTCCTGCACTCTGCTCATTAGCCCCGAGGATGGCTCGCATCCAGCGAGAGGGTGGCACAGGCAGAGGAAAAGGACGTGTGCCTAACAGGTTGTGATAATGAAAGACTTGCTCTCCTAGAGTTTGCGTCCCTCCACCCCCCCCCCCTCCCCGCCAGGCCCCCTCCTTTCCTCCTCCGTCTTCCTCTAAACCTCATTTCCTGACTTCTTCCTTAAGGTCTTATGAAATGCACAATTTGGGAAGACTGCAATGGTAAAAAAAAAAATCTAGCCCGGCTGGCGGTGGGGGAGGGATGCTGTGGAAGGCACGGGGATGGGTTGGTTGCTGGGAAGACAGTGGTTGGCATGTTCTGATGCCAAAGCCAGTGGCCCGGGAATGCCTAGGTGCTTTCTTTCTGGTGGGTCTGGTTCCTGATATGTTTCAACTTCCTTCCCTGCGTGATGTCTGACACTAGGGCAGAAGGGATCTGGATTCCCAAGAGCCCCACTTTGGATCGTTTCAAGTCATCCACTCAGCTGAGCTGGTGGCTCCCTGCTCAGTAAGCCCCTGGCTCTCTGGCTGGTTGGATCACAGAAGCACCATAGGACAGTTATTGGTTTCACATTTGCTCTGAGGATGAGGAAGGGGACCTGGTCCATCTATTTTTTACTGAACCTGGCATACTGTCTGGCATGCAGAAAGTGCTGTGATGGGTAATAATAATGACTGGGTCACTCTGCTATACAGCAGAAATTGCTAGAACACTGTAAACCATCTGTAATGGAAAAAATAAAAATCGGTACTAAAAATATAAATTAAAAAAAAATCAAGGAAATCACCCTCAGTAGGCACCACCATCCCAAACTTGATTTTTAGGCCGGCAGACTTAATAACAATGCGATAATCTAACATTTCTAGATGTGTTTTCTCTTGGCAAACCAGGATAGTCTTACACTTGGGTAAATCATGCCATAGGGAGCTTAACACATAGTAGGTGCTCAATAAACATTTGTTACTTTCCACATCTTGCTTTATTCATCCCTAAGATTGGGACTGGGAAAAAAAAGAAAAAGAAAACCTCTTTGATGTCTCAGGAGGAGGTAATTAACGTTCTCTTAACCCATCGGAAAGGGCCAATAGAGTACAAAGTTGTTTTATAATTAAGAAATGTATCAAACCCTGTGCAGGACTAATTGCTGTGCAAATTTGATTGAGGCCTGTGAGGACAAGATTGCCTTTAATGGGTTGCAGTGAAGGGGACTGTTTAATATTCTTTAGGGAAGTTCCAATCCTCGAGTCTCCGCATTGGAAATTGCATCACCAACCATTAGGAGCGCTATTCAATGGCTGAGAGTGAATACACCAGGGCTTTGCTTAAATAATTATTTTGAAACTGGAAGGTTTATTGAGAGTTCAGGGTTCAGATTTAGAAATGTCAGAAATAGAGTTTTATTTGTTTCCATTGCACATAATGAATTGCCCTTTAAATAATGAAGCCATGAAAATGCCAAGTACCACATACTCCAATGGATTGCCAAATGTTGAATTAGGCCCCTGTGAGACTCAGGCTTCAAAGCCACATACATCAGAGAAAGGGGGCGTTTACAGTTTCCAGAGAAATCACTGATCCAGGGGGAGTTTGATGGAGGCATACCCCTCACCAAGTCTACAACCTAAACTTTTCAACTTCTGTTGTGGTACTGTGGGACTGTTTGGCAATCCTTGTTAATGGCCATCTGGAACAATACTTTGGAGGGGTGACAATGGAGAGAAGCTCTTAGAACAGGCTGTGTGGATGCCATGTATTTGTATAGAACAAAGATATGCTCCCTTAGGCCGAGACCATGTGTATAGACTCAAGTTGGGGTCCAGGGGGAATAAGGAGTGTGGTAGGGTCCCTTCCTTGTGGCCTGAAACCATTAGTTTTGCTTATCACAAGTGAGTCCAGAAGACTGGCGTGGTTTAGCCTTCGGGCAAAATCTTCTTCCACCAGCCCCAGAGCCCGAGAGTCTTTTTTCCTTCTTACACCTCATTCTCCCTTTGTCTCCTCTCCATCCTCTCCAGATAAGAGGTTACCCTCTTTATCTCTCAGACTAATTCACCCACAACTTCATTCTCTTGATTCCTCCTTGACTTCATTACTCTGCTTCTCTCTTTGGAGTTTTGTCCCTTCATTAGCACTTTCCCCCTAACTATATTTTGTGTATTTTTTCCTCCTAGAACTTTACTTAGTTTATTTCTGCTTTCAGTCAAAGTCTAGTCTTTGATAGTGAGAATAAACCTTCACTTGAGTTCGCTCTTTTTCTCATATTTTTTTCTAGGTCTCTCTCCTTTTACTGCCCTTCTTTTATGTCTACATCTGCTATCTCCACTGTGACATTATCCAGTCAGTGTTCCCTGACTCCCCCAGGCTTGAATTTGCCTCCTGTGGCTTCCTGATTGCCCCTATCAGTGGTCCACTCTGACCCCATCCCCCTTTGTTTATCAATCTTTCCTTGAAACCCTCTGGGCACCATTCTAAGTCTTTTCCAAATTTCTCTGATTTTTCCCCTCATCTGGGTCCTCCAGGCCTCTTTCCTCCGCTTTCTCCCCAAATATATAAGTGCCTCAATCACCGGAGCTCACATTTATGGAGTCCTTACTATGCATTTTCATCCTCCCATCAACTCTGTAAAGCAGGTACATTAATTGTTTCATTTGTGTAGGGAGAACTGAGGCTAAGATAGCTGGTAGCTATCAAATCCTGGTCTGCTCTGTCTGACTTAAGTCCAAGCACTTAGCCAGGCGGCTGTAATGCCGCAGATTTGTTTTTCTGATCTCAATCCCCATTGTATCTACCGTGGATACACACATCTCACCTTGCCTGTCTGTCTCGTGGGTCTGCCTGTCCCACCAGATCTCAAACCCCGAACATACTATGTAGATGAGTAGCCTGCTCTCCCCTCCTTCCTGGCTTCTCTAAAAGAAAGAACATTTTTCCAGGACTAGGGCTTGACCCGTAGAAGCCTCTTCTCTTTTTCAAGTTCATTTTGCTCAGCCCTTCATCTTATTAGACACTAGGCCTTGAGCATTTCTTTTAAGATGTCTCTTGAATACTTTTTTTTATTCCATTCTCATTACTGTCCCTTAATACAGACCATTAAATGGTCTCTTGTTTGATCTAGCACTCTGTTCTAATATCCTCTGACTTGTTTTTCTTGTGGTTCCGCCTAGCTTGCCCTCTTCATTGTACCAGAACAATCTTCTTAAAACATTTCTTTCATGTTCACACAGTTTTGTTCCAAGAACCTAAATGATTCTCTGTACCTGAAATAAAATGGATGCTCCTAAACTTGTTACTCAAGGTTCTTTATATGTTCTGGTCCCCAACTTTTCATTCCATAGCACCTTAATATTTCTAAATAAGCTCTTAGCTCTGTTTTAATGAATTACTTAAACAGTTGATATCATCCCTTCTGCTAAAAAGACCTGAAGACCTCTGTTGCAACCTCACCTGCGTGAACCTGGGCAGTGGTGTTTAGGTGTAGTTTGCCAGTGCACGAGCTATGGACCTGGAATCAAAGTCCAGCTCTGCATTTGTCAGCTAGGAGAGCTTGAGGAAGTTTCCTGGCTTCCCTCTGTCTTCCTCTTCTTGTCTGTATAATGAGGAATTGCCTTGAAGTTTGCAGAAGGAAATAGATGCTTACTTCTGTTGGTGGCAAAGCAAAGATATTCAACGAGTAGTAGTTTTCATTTGTTCTTTGTTTTCCCAGCCCGCTCTTCTGATTCCTCACCTTTGATGATGATCTCCTTTATGAAATTGCCTTCCTTTGTGTCTCCACTGATTAAAATTCTTCAAAGTACATTCATCCCATTGCCTAAGTGAAATCCTCCCCCAAGCCCCCAACCCCCGAGACATTTCTCTTTAATGCTGGCACTTAGAACAGGTACCATGTAAATCAACCTGGAATTAATACTGTCTTGTGTGTCACCCTCCATATGCCCCAGGCCTTTATCCCCACTGGGCCAGTGGTTCAGGGCTTCCCATCAGAGCATCAGGCACCTGGGATGGAGACAGATGTGGCTGCAACAATGGGGTCAAGGGGAGGCGGAAGTAAATATTTTAAACAGGAAAAGTCAGGGAGGGTGTCAGGCATCCTCTTTCTTCCTTCCTTTCTGCCTTCTTGGACAAAATAAGTAGTGCGTTTAACTGATATCTTCAGCAAGCACAATCGAAGGATGTGATCAAAACAGAACTGTATTCTGTGATAATCTATGCGGGAAAAGAACCTGAAAGAGAATGGATGTGTGCATGTATGACTGAATTACTTGGTTGCACAGCAGAAATTATCACAACCTTGTAAATCAACTATACTTCAATAAAACTTTAAAAAATGAAAAAAATTAAATAAACAACCCCCCCACCCATTCATAATTTATTCAGTGGGGATAAAGTTTTCCTGCCCCTGGATTAGGGGTGGGTCTGACAATTTAAAACAAACAAACGAAAACAAAACCTGTTGAGTTCCCATTGTGGCTCATTGGGGTAAGAACACAACATAGTGTCCGTGAGGATGCGGGTTCTATCCCTGGCCTCATTCAGTGGGTTAAGGATCTGGCATAGCCACAAGCTGTAGCATAGGTCGCAGACACAGCTTGGATCTGGCATTGCAGTGGCTGGGGGAGGTTAGGCCAGTAGCTGCAGTTCCATTCGGCCCCTAGCCTGGGAACTTCCATATGCCACACATGTGGCTGGAAAAACGGAAAAAAAAAAAAACCTGTGTATTTACTAAGACAATTTTTATACTGTAATAAACTCAAATCTTGTGTTCACTTTGATGAATTCAGTAATTCTGCACACCTGTGAAACCACGTCCCCCAAACAAGACATGAAACATTTCTATTATCTCAGAAAGTGCCTTCACTTCTTCTTCCAGTTATTTACTTTCCCACTATCTCTAACCCCATTCCCACTACCAGACACACCACTGTTCTGATTTCTTTCACACTAGATTAGTTTTGCCTGTTCCCAACTTCCTAGAAATGGAATTGTCCAGGATGTACTCTTTCGTGTCTGGTTTCTTGGGTTCCACATAATGTTTTTAAGATCCACTTGTGGGGTTGCCTATGTCATTAGTTCGTGTATTCCTCCTTGTTTTGCGTTGTATTGCATTATTGTGGAGTTCTATTTCTAAGAGCTCTACTGTTATACGAATATACCAGAATCTGTTTATCCATTCACCTGTTAATTGACATTTAGGTTGTTTCTAGATTTTGGCTCTTCTGAGTAAGGCTGCTGTTAATATATTTGTGAAAGTCTTTTTGTGGACACAGGGTTTTATTTATACTGGGTGAGCGCCAGGAGTAAATTGCTGGGCCACAGAGAAGTCAAATGTGTGATGAAAAATAGGCTCGTGGGATGTTCTGTGGAGCAGTGGACCTGTATGGCCAAAACAGAGTCCTTTTATCGGTTGTTCCACCTGAGTCTTAGTTTTCCATGCGTTCTCTTCTTTCAGAACTCTTTTGCAAGCTGAATCCTCATGTTGCCAGCCATTTGTCTACTTTTATTAAATATTTACAGAGTGTCTCATAAGGAGCTGGGTGATTAATGAACTAGAAGTTGTTTCTTACATGGTGGCCTTTGATTTATTTATTCAGGATTTTTAGTAAGCAGTTGACGAGCTGTGGAGACATCTTTACACTTCTCAATTGCTCCATGAACCAAAGACAAACCAGAGATGTCCATTTGATAGCTGGAGAAATTGAGGCACAGAGAGGGCAATGCTTTTCTGCAGAACAGGATCTTAGAATGTCACAGCGTTGTTTTGCACCACCCAGACTGAGTTGTTCACTCCTGAACAAGCAAGCCAACAACTAGCATGACAGCTCACAAGCGCCATGCCCATACTCACGCCATGAATTTCCCGCTGCCCTGCATCGCAAAACTAATACCCCATTCCCTGTGAGGTATTTCACCCTGGTACTGCCACTTAGTAACCCATTCGAGATGCATTCCAGACGGAGGATATTTGGCTGAAAAATACTGCAGCCAAGGTCTACAGCATCACTGCTATGATCTTCCTGATTCTTATAAATACACCAGAATTTGGACTCATCTGTATTTAGATGAGAAGCCTTTCAGGAAATTTGCCAGAGCTGGGAGAGTAGGGTTGGCAATTCAGTGGTGGGACAGAGAGTGGCATGGGGCCATGTGCTGCATAATTGTATGAGTCAACTTGACTGGGCCACGTCAAACCTTATTCTGGGTGTGTCTTTGAGAGTGTTTCTGGATGAGATTAACATTTGAATCACTAGACTAAGTAAATCACATTGTTCTTCCTATTGGTGTGGGCCTCGTCCAAACAGTTAAAGACCTCATGAAAACAAAAAGTCTGACCTTCCCACAAGTAAGTGGGAACTCCTCCTGCCCGACTGCCTGGCCCTGGGGCATTGCTCTGTTCCTGCCTTTGGACTTGAGCTCAACCTCAAACACTATTCTTGTGTCTGGAACTTGCCACCTTTTAGATTAAAATTATATTGTTGACTCTCTTGGATCTCTAGCTTGCTAGCCGCAGATTTTGAGACCTATCACCCTCCTTAATTCCTTATTTTATGTATATAGTTGACTTTTGAACAACATGGAGGTTCAAGGTGTTAGAATTCTGCACATAACTTTACACTTGGCCCTCTGTATCCTGAGTTTTGCAGCTGTGTTATTGAAGGCTCAATTGTATCTACCTGCTTATCTATATCTTCACTGGTTCTGTTTCTCTGGAGAACCCTGACTAATCCAGGCCATTGGAGGAGAAAAAGGAGTTGCTGAAGTTAAATAATTCTCATGCTGAGAAGGCGGGGCGTAGGATCCTATGAATAAGAGTTATCTTTCTTCAAACTTATTCATGCTCAGAAAGATTTCTAAAACTTTGGTTAAATATGTCTATGAATTAAAAAGTGCTTATTTCTGAGTGGTGGCAATACATAAGATTTTTAAAATTATTTTTCTGTATATATATATTTCATATTTTCTAAAATTACTATTACTTTGAGGAAATTAAACTTTTAATTTTGAGGTCATTGTAGATTTACATGCAGTCGCAAGAAATAATACAGAGTGATCCCATGTATCCTTGGTCCATTTTCCCCTCGAAGGTACCATCTCGCAAAGCTAACGTGCAGTATCACAACCAGGATTCTGCTGTTGATACAGTCAAGATTTATCGCCCCAAGAAT
Organism: Catagonus wagneri; assembly: GCA_004024745.2. Lineage (NCBI taxonomy): Eukaryota > Metazoa > Chordata > Mammalia > Artiodactyla > Tayassuidae > Catagonus > Catagonus wagneri. The sequence continues at coordinate 2,708,519 of PVHT021183652.1, forward strand.
GTCTCACGCTGCCCTTTCATAGCTATGCGTCATGCTCTCGCTTCTGCCCTCTTCACCTTTGGCAACCATCCGTCTGTTCTCCGTGTCTGTAATGTTGTCTCACTAAGGATTGTGTACATGAGGAATCCTACGATATGTCATGCTCTGAAGATTCATCCATGTTTTCACAGGGATCCATAATTCATTCTCTTTAAATAAATTGTTGAGTAGTGTCCTGTGGTCTGGATGCACCACAAGTTGTTTAATTATTTACCTGTTGAAGGAGATCTAGGTTTTTTTCCCAGTTTTTCACTGTGATTAATAAAGTTTAAGTCAATATTTGTGAATTTATCCATTTGTCCTTTCATAGGTTGTGCTTTTGGTGGCAACCCTGGGATCTCTTTGCCTAGACCTGGGTCCCAAAGAATCCTCTCCTGTTTTTTTAAAAAAATATAATTTTTTAAAATGTTTAAGTATGTGATCCATTTTATTTTTTGTTTAAAGAGTGAGGTTTAGGTTAAGGCTCTCCTCTCCTCCTCTTTTCTTTCTCTTTCTGCTTCGAGTCTATAATCGTCCATTTGTTTCACCGCTGTTTGTTGGAAAGCCAGTCTTTCCACCATTGAACTGCTTTTGCACCTATGTCAAAGCTCAGCTGGGCACACTTCGGTAAGTCTTTTCTATTTGTCTGTTTCATTGAGCCATGTGTCTATGCCTCTGCCAGCACCACGCAGTCTTGATTACTGTAGATATATAAGTTGTTTCAAAATCAGGTACATTTTCCTTTGCAATTTGTATGTCTTTTATTTCCTTTTCTTGCCAGCATATTATTTAGAACTTCCAGTACTTTGTTGAAGAAGACTGGAGAGCTGAACCCCTTTTACTTTATTCCCCCTTTAAAAATTATTTGGGTGAATTTCCCTGGTGGCTCAGCGGGTTAGGGATCCTGCCTTGTCACTGCTGTGGCTCTGGTTTGATAGACAACTCACGTGGCACAGGTCCAGCCCCTGGCCTGGGAACTTACACGTGCTCCAGGCGTGGCCAAATAAATAAATTTTTTAGCTCTTTTAGTTTGCCTTTCCATATAAATTTTTGAATAACCTTATCTATGTCTGTAATTTTTTTCTAAATTGTGACAGGAATTGCCCTAAACCTGTGTGTAAATTTGGGACCAAATGACATCTTTTACTATGTTAAGTCTTCCAATCCATGAATGCAGTACAGCAGTCCATTTATTTAGATTTTATTTGATTTCTTCCATCTTTTTTGGGGGGGTAGGGCTGGCACGGCATTTGGAAGTTCCTGGGCTAGGGGGTTGAATCAGAGCTGCAGCCGCTGACCTATGCCACAGCCACAGCAACGCCAGATCTGATCTGAGTCTGCGACTTAATACTACAGCTCACAGCAATGCCTGATCCTTAACCCACTGAGCAAAGCCAGGGATCGAACCCGCATCCTCATGGATATTAGTTGGGTTCATTTCCGCTGAGCCACAATGGGAACTCCCTTGTTTTGTATTTGTTAACATACAAGTCCCAAACATGTTTTGTTGGATTTACACACAAGTTTTTAATTATTTTGAGTGATTGAAATTGTACTGTAATTTCAGTGCCCACATGTTCATTGATAGTGTAGAAAAAATATAAAAATAATTTGCATTTGTTATATATGTATATAAATCTATGTTTCTCTTACATCCTGTAATATTGCTAAACATACTTATTAGTTCCATAGTTCTGTTATTAGATCTTTGGGGATTTTCTATATATATAAGCATGCTATCTGCAAATAAGGACAATTTTACTTTTTCCTTTCCAATTTGTATGTCTTTTACTTCCTTTTCTTGCCTGTTGTATTATTTAGAACATCCAGCACTATGTTGACTAAGACTGGAGAGCAGATACCTTTACCTTATTCCTGATCTTAGGAGAAAAGCATTGCCTTTTGTGATTAAATATTAATGTTAGTCATAGGTTTGTTATAGATGGTCTTTATCAAGTTTACAAAGTTCCCTGAATCCTATTTTTTTCTGGGAGTTTTCAAAAAGTTATGCCTAGGTATTGGATTTTATCAAATACTGCTTCTGCATTGATAGATATCATCATGTGATTTTAATACTTCATCCCATTAATATGATGAATGATGTGGATTGATATTTGAAAACTGAGCTAGCCTTTCATCTCAGAATAAATTCCACTTGGCCATGGTATTTAATTCTTTTTATGATTTCTGAATTATATTTAATAATTTTTTATGAAGAACTTTTGTGTTCACATTCTCGGATATTGGACTGTAGTTTTGGGGGGTTTTGTACTGTTTTTTCTTAGTTATAAATTTTCTTAATATCATAGGGATATTCAAATTATCTATTTCATATTATATGAGTTGTGGTAGTTTTTGTTCTTCAAGAATTTGTTGCATTTCATCTAAGTTGTTAAATTTGTGTGTAGTTATGTTTTGGTGTTTTGTTTTGTTTTTTGGTTGTGTGTGTCTTTGGCATACAAGAGTTTCTGGGCCAGCAACTGAACCCAAGCCACAGCAGTGACAATGCCGAATCCTTAACCCTCTAAGCCACGAGGGAAATCTTGTGTGTAGTAAGTTTTTAAATCAGGAATTCCAACTTTGTTTTTCTTTTTCAAGATTGTTGACTACTTGGAGTCCCTTAAGATTTCACATGAATTTTAAGATGGATTTTTTCTATTTGTGCAAAAAATTTTATTGGGATTTTGAGAGAGATTGCATTGATTTTGTAGACTACCTTGTGTAATAGTGACATCTTAACAACATTGTCTTCCAGTTCATGCATGGAACATCTTTCCATTTATTTATTCGTCTTTAATTTCTTCAGGCAATGTTTTTTAGTTTTATTGTATTAGTCTTTATCTCCTTAGCTAATTCCTAAAAATTTTATTCTTTTTGATGCTGTTGTAAATACAATTGTTTTCTTAATATTCTTTTCAGATTGTTCATTGTAAGTATATAGAAATACTAGTCCGACTTTCCGACGTGGCACAGTGGTTAACGAATCCGACTAGTAACAGAGGTTGCGGGTTCGATCCCTGGCCTCGCTCTGTGGATTAATGATCCAGCATTGCCGTGAGCTGTGGTGTAGGTTGCAGACGCAGCTTGGATCTGGCGTTGCTGCATCTCTGGCGTAGGCTGGCAGCAACAGCTTCAATTAGACCCCTAGCCTGGGAATCTCCATATGCCGCAGGTGCGGCCCAAAAAAAAAGGGAAATACAAGTGATTTTTAGATATTGATTTTGTATCCTGCCACTTTGCTGAGTTAATTTATTAGGTCTAACAGTTTTATCTTGGTTTGGAATCTTTAGGGTTTTATACATATATAATCATATCATCTGTGAATGGAGGTAAATTTTCTTTTTTCTTTCCAATGTGGATACTTTAAATTTCTTTGTTTCTTTTTTTTCCTCTCCCCCCCCCTTTTTTTTTTTGCCTGATTGCTCTGGCTAGAACTTCCAGTACTATAAAAGTTCGATAGATGTGGTAAAATGGGCGTCCTTGTCTTGTTCCTGATCTTAGAAGAAAAGCTTTTGTTGTTTCACCATTGAGTATGATATTTGTAGTGGGTTTTTCATATGTAGCTTTAGTATGTTGAGGTAGTTTCCTTCCATTCCTTATTTTTCGAGTGTTTTTATCATGAAAGGCTATTGAATTTTGTCAAATTCATTTTCTGCATTGACTAAGGCGATCATGACTTTCTTTTCCTGAACTCCATTAACGTGGTGTATTATATTGATTGATTTTTTTTCTATGTTGAACCGTCCTTATACTCCAAAAATAAATCCAACTTGGTCGTAGTATATAATCCTTTTAATAGGCTTCTTAATTCAGTTTTCTAGGATTTTATTGAGGATTTTGGATCAATGTTCTTAAGTAATATTAGTTTATAATTTTGTAGTGTTTTTGGCTTTGTTTTCAGGGCCATACTAGCCTCAGAGAATGAATTAGGAAATGTTCCCTCCTTTCAATTTTTTTGAAAAGTTTGAGGATTGGTGCTTTCTAAATGTTTGGTAGAATTCAGTAGTGAAGGCATCAGGTCTGAGGTTTTACTTTGCCAGGAGATTTTTGACTACTAATTCAATTTCCTTTCTACTTATAGGTCTATTGAGGATTTCTATTTCTTTGTGATTTATTCTTGACAGACCTATTTCTAGGAATTTCCCCACCTCATCTAGGTAATCCAATTTATAATGTATATAACTATTTATAATAGTATAACAGTAACACTTTCATAATCCTTTTTATTTCTGTGGTGTCATTAGTAATATCTCCATTCCTTTCTTTTCTTTATCCTTTTTATTTTTTCTTTCTTTTTTTCCCCACACCTGCAGCATGTGGAAGCTCCTGGGCCAGGGATCGAACCTGTGCTGAAGTTGCAACCTGCACTACAGCTGCGGCAATGCTGGATCCTTAACTCACTGCGTCATGGGTGAACTTCCTCCACTTTCATTTCTAATTTTAAGAATTTGAATTCTTTCCTTTCTTTATAGTTTTGCTAAAGGATTAATTTTTTTAATCTTTTCAAAGAGCCAACTTTTGGTTTTGTTGATTTTCTCTATCATTTTTCCATTCTCTGTTTGATTTTTCATTTATCAAAATCTTTTTTTTTCCTTGCTTTTTAGGACTACACCCAAGGCATATGGGAGTTCCCAGGCTAGGGGTCGAATTGGAGCTGTAGCTGCTGGCCACAACCACAGCAATGCTGAGGGATCCAAGCCATGTCTTTGACCTAGACCACAGCTCATGGCAATGCCAGATAGTTAACCCACTGAGCAAGGCCAGGGATCAAACCTGCATCATGGATACTAGTCAGGTTTGTTACTGCTGAGCCACGACAGGAACTCCCTATCTATGCTCTAATCTTTATAATCTCCTTCCTTCTTGCTAGCATTGAGTTTAGTTTGTCCTTTTTTTAATTCTTTAAGTTGTAAAGTTAGGTTGTCAATTTGAAGTCTGTCTTCTTTTTATTTATAAACATTTTTAGCGATAAATTTCCCCCATAGGTTTTGACATGTTGTTATTTTAATTTTCATTTTTCCCAAGATATGTCCTAATTTCTTTTTTGATTTCTTCTTTGACCCATTGTTCACAGTGTTTTGCTAAATTTCCACAAATTTGTAAATTTCCCAGTTTTCCTTCTGTTACTGATTTCTAACTTCCTTCTCTTGTAGTCAGAGAACCCACTTTGTATGATATCTACCTCTTAAATATCTATGGGTATTTAACTTGTGACCTAATATGTTCTATCCTGGAGAATGTCCCATGTGCACCTGGGAAGAATATGTATTCTGTTATTGTTGGGCAGAGCGTTCTGTTTCTGTCTGTTAGATCCAGTTGGTTAATCATGTGATTCAAGCCCTCTGTTTTGTCTTATCTTCCCTTTAGTTGTTCTATCCATCATTGACACTGGATTATTAAAATCTTTATTATTCTAGACTGAATAATCTGTGCCTGTTGCCATTTCTCATATTTCTGTTGTCAGTCTTTGCTTCATATGAAGTTTCCACTGACACTGTGGTCACTGCAGTGAAGGGATAAAAGCCGAAGTTTCCCACTTGGCCTTTTCCAACAACACCTGATGGGGGCATTGGGCACCTCATTACAGCCTGACAAGGATAGAAATCTGTATTCCCCACTGGCTTTTGCTGGCGTGGGTAGGGTGGAATAAAGTATTTTTGGTGCCATTTGGTAGGAATAGAGCAATTATTGCCTGAAAGTTTTCTATCCTGCTGGGCTCCCTCTTTCCTGCTCTTTTGGCTCGGGAGAACAGGCTTTCGTTGAAGCTATTTTTAATCTGTGCCTGTTGGCATTTCTGAGTTTCTGGTTTGTTCAACTCCAAGTCCAGAGTATATGAAGCAAAAAGGAAACCTGGGAAATAAATGCTGTGTTGACTTTTGGGTCCCGAGGTCCTCAGACAGTCTTCCATCTTCTCCCCACCTTTCAGAGTCATAACTTGGTTTCATACACAGCGTCCCAGGCTTTTCAGTTGTACTTAGTGGAAGAATAAGGAAATGTATGCCTACTCCATCTCCCTGGAAGTGGAAGTATATTTATATATTATTTTTATGATAACAATAATAATACAATGCAGGAGTTCCCTCTGTGATGCAATGGCATTGGCAACATCTCTGGAGTGCTGGGATGCAGGTTCAATCCCCAGCCTGGCACAGTGGGTTAAAGATCCGGCATTGGTGGGTTGCAGCTGTGGCTCAGATCTGATTCCTGGCCTGGGACTCCATATGCCTCAGGGTGGCCAAAAAAAGAAAAAAAAAAGAAAAAAGAAAAAAATATTTTTAACAAAGCAAGACCAAAGTTGGAGTTAAAGTTTTATGAGTAAATCAAGGGTTACGTGTCTGGTTTAATCCAGAAACCGTAAAACTGGTGATTATATTAATGCATAGTGATTAAAGAACATACCATATTTACTGAGCACATGCTATGTGATTTGCATACATTCTTGTTTTTCATAAATCCTTGCATCCAACCTGGGATGCCAGCAACATTCCCATTTTATGGCGAAGTAAACTGAGATATAGGTAGTTTAATAAAAGTCTTCCAATGCTATGCACCTAATGGGTGAGACAGGAGAGATCTAGCTTTTCTTAATCCAAAATCCATGTTCTCAGTCTCTGTGTTTATTGCCTCTGTGGACTTCCTTTTAGGAGAGGAGAGAGGAGAAGTATCTAGGTGACGTCGTGTAGAGAACAGAAAACGTAAAATGTGACTGAGTAGCCCATATTACCTGTGGTTCTGTAGGAAGCACTTAGGGTCCGCGTGAAGGGATCTGTTTTCACCTAGACTACGGATGGCATTTCTGCAGAACTTGTATTTTGTGTTACTTCCTTCTAACAACTTTGGGATGTAGGTGGGAGCCAGACTCACTGATGAACAGATGGGGAACCTAGCTCAGGGAGGCCGAGTGACTTGTCTAAGACCATATGGCATTAAATGCTGGAAGCAGACCTAGAAAGAGGGCCTTCTGAGTCAGGAGCCAGGATGCAGTCCACCAGCTCCTGGCGCTGCTTCCAGCTTGGTCTCTGCACCAGTGTTTCGTTCTTACCAAGCGGGGTCCTGGTGTGGGCAGAGCCTGCTGGAGCTCAGTCAGGGCTTCCCCTCCAGCAGCCTCCTGGCTTGCACATCTATAGACTGTATCTGATGGAAACCTTATGCGGAACGAAAAACAAACCTGAAGACCAAGCCCATCTCAGTATCTCCATCCGCTGGATAAATATCTCCGAGACAGATACACAGGGAGGCCAAGCTCCCTTTGCCAAGTTTTTGACCTAAAGTTTGGAAGCAGCTTGCATTTTCCGTAGAGCAGTAAACTATTTTCATTCCTTTTACAGTGAACGACTCCTTATGGGGTGATAATTTACTTTTAATCTCTATTTCAGGAACTGAATGATTTTTGCCTTCTTGCCTGAAAGAAGTTGCGGGTTAAAAGAAAAGGCCCGTTTTTTGGAAGTTTTCTTCTTTCCCAACTTTTCTTTTTTTCCCCCTTGAAAGCCAGCTTTGGGAGTCTTTGGAGCCTTGCCTCTTTATTCGGCAAGAACTTGGCTCCTTCGTGGTGCCCCATTCCTCTGCCGAATCTAATCTGACTGTGCTATTTATAATTCTTGAGCAAGATGAATCTCCTCTTTGTGTTTCTTTCTGAGCAACAGCGTCCCCTCCCTAGGACTCGAGCCATTTAACCTCTACAAGAATCTCTTTAATTTCTCTGCAAATTGCCAGAAAGCAGGCAGCTGAAACCCTATCAGGCCCTGGATCATATCAGACCTGCTTTAAGCTGGCACCCTCCTCCATCCCCCAGTCCCCTGGGAGTTCATTTAGGAAGAGGGCTGTGCAAAGAAATTCCCAGCAGCCCTTTGGCGACGCCAGCACAGTCTAGGGAGTCGGACCCGGAGGGCGCACTCTCTGAATAACAGGGGGGCTGTAGGACGGACCCCCCGCGCACTCTGACCCACGGCTTGGTTCCTCCTAGCTTCCCCCAGGGTTTACACACATATTACATTCTATTCACCCTTACTTTGATTCATTAAGTTATTTTGCTCGGAAACCGTCTGCCCCAAATGCTTTGTTTTACAGAAAAGAAAATGGAGATAAGAAGGGAACTGACTGATCCAAAGTCACATGGCTCGTTAGTTTCAAGGGTTAAGACTACAGAGGAAACATCCTACCTTATACCTCCGTGAATTTGGGAAGGCATTATTCTGATTTAACATATCCGCTCCAATTAGATGCCTTTAAAAAATGCATTTCTATTTTTAATGCATTTCTAATTTATATGTGTCTCCCAATTCCTTTTTTCATTCTTTGCCTCCCACGCTTCATTCTTGCCCACACCTCTCTCCCACGTCCAGTACGGGTCTCTGTTCTCAGGTGTGTTAATAGACCTAGAGGAGTAAAACCTCTTCGAGCAGGGTTTGAGAAAGAGGTGATGAGCCTCAGAATCCCGCATCTAGGGCAGGAAGATCACTGAGTCTGTGGGGACCTCGAAAGCTGTGGAGGGGCAGCTTCCCAAGTAGGACAACAAGCTAAGGACCAAACTGAAAGAGAGTGGAGCCCGCTCCCCCATCCTGGCCAGCATTCTGTACTGCTCAGAGTTTTTGCTCGCTCAGTGTGCCTCCCAATTCTGACCTGAGGCTGGAATGTCCATTTAGACAATTCTTTTTTAAATTAGGGCTCCTCCAGACCAACCGGAAGGCCAACCACTTGTAATAGGGGGATGATCCATCATGCTCATAAATTCAACCGCATTTTAACATCATTTGCCATGAGCTTCCTTGTTGAAATCAAAAAAAGAAAGGGCCGAGAAATTTACTTTGACCTCAATAACGTAATTGGTCTTTTCCAGCAAGATAAATTAAACTAAGATGGTCTCATATGTTTTTGTTTGTTTGTTTGTTTTGCTTTTTAGGGCTGTACCTGTGGCATATGGAAATTCCCAGGCTAGGGGTCATTTGGAGCTATGGCTGCCGGCCTGCACCACAGCCATGGCAAAAGCAGGTTCTGAGCCACATGACTCATACCATAGCTCAAAGTAACGCCAGATCCTTTAACCTACTGAGCAGGGCCAGGGATCGAACCCCTGTCCTCATGGATACTTGTCAGGTTTGTTACCGCTGAGTCACCACGGGGACTCCCGCATTATTACATTTAATTCATAGAGATGTAGGTGGTGGAAAGGCTGTCATCAATGGTTGCAACTGTCTCAGTGTCCCTGCCTCCCTCTTTCTATGACCTAGCTTTTCTCTGGGAGATGTGACATAGTGCAGTTTTTTTGAAAGCACCAAAGGGAGGAAATGGAGTTTAAACATTTTGAAAGAGCACACTTGCCTTCATTGTTGGCTCCTGCCTTGCTTAAAATCAAGGAATTTCCTCCAATCAATTTAGGATTGACTAAATTGGACATCCATTTAGTACATGGAGAGATAGGAAATAATATTCTTAAAGTTTTAGGAAGCGTCAGATGTTGTTCTACATTCTTCATACATGGTTTTTTTCTCTTTTAATTTTCACAATGTTTCATGAGCAGATATGGTTCCCCATTTTCATAATGAGAAAATGGGTCCCCATTTTCATAATGGAAAAATTAAAGCTAAGTGAGATTTTAAGAACTTTTGCCTAAGGCTACTCAGAGAATGAATGTTAGATAAGATTTAATCCAGGTCCCCGGATTAAAACTAGCTATTTTAATACCTAACTAGCTATTTTAGTACCAAAACTAGCTAAATTTTTTTCATTTTTAAAATTTCCTTGGAGTTCCTGTTGTGGCACAGTGGTTAACGAATCCGACTAGGAACCATGAGGTTGCGGGTTTGATCCCTGGCCTTGCTCAGTGGGTTAAAGATCCGGCGTTGCCGTGAGCTGTGGTGTAGGTCACAGACGCGGCTCGGATCCTGCGTTGCTGTGGCTGTGGCGTAGGCCAGTGGGTACAGTTCCGATTAGACCCCTAGCCTAGGAACCTCCACATGCCGCAGGTGCGGCCCTAAAATGACAAAAGGCAAAAAAAAAAAAAAAAAATTTCCTTGAAGTATGGTTGATTTATAATGTTGTGATAATTTCTGCTGTACAACAGAAGATTCATTTTCAGATTCTTTTCCCATATAGACCATCACAGAATATTGGATAGAGTTCCCTGTGCTACACAACCAAACCAGCTCTTATGAATATTCTTATTTGTTTCACCTTATGGAATATATGTGAGAATTTCATTGTGTGTGTGTTTGTGTGTGTGTGTGTGTGTGTGTGTGTGTGTGTGTGTGTGTGTATAGAAATGGAATAACTGGGTCATGAAGTGTGCACATCTTCAACATTGTGAGACATTCCAAATTGCTTTCCATAGTGGTTATACTTATTTTTAGTCTCTCCAGCCGTGTTTAAGAATTCTTATTACTCTATTTTCTTGTCAACATTTGGTGTATTCAAAATTAATTTTTTTTCCTCTGGCACAACGTGGTACATCATCATGGTTTAAATTTATATTTTCTTGATTACCATGACATCAATTGTCTTTTAGATATTTATTATTGTCTCTTTAGGTTTTCATTGTGAATTACCTGTTGATACTTTTTCCACCTGCTCTTTTTCAAAATCGTGTTTTCTATTTCTAGTTGATTTGTAAGAGTTCACATATATACACACATTGAAAATATGCATATATATGTTATGCATGAACAAAATGGTATATATTCTTCTTTTAAAATTTTTGTAAGTGAAGTATAGTTGATTTATAATGTCGTATTGGTTTCAGGTGTACAGCAAAGTGACTCAGGATATATATCCTTTTTCATATTCTTTTCCCTTATAGGTTGTTACAGAATGTTTAGTATAGTTCCCTGGGCTATCCTGTAGGTCCTTGTTGATTATCTATTTTGTATATACTAGTGTGTATGTATTAATCCCAAACACTTAATTTATCCATCCCCTTCCCTCTTTGGTAACTATACGTTTGTTTTCTATGTCTGTGAGTCTATATAAACTCACATATACACTCACTTGCAAACATGTATATTCTTAATTTTAACCCTGCTAATGATTATTATGAATTTCAAATACCTTCTCCCAATCTGTTCTTTCTTACTTTTTCAATGATGACTTAAAAAAAAAAGCAAACATGCTCTATTGAAGTATAGTTTGTATACCACAAAATGGGATCATCGTAAATGTACAGATTGATGTGTTTTAGTAAATTTATGATTGGACAGCTATTGCTACAGTCCAATTTTAGGGTATTTTCGTCACTGCCAAAGTCACCTTTTGTCCATTTTCAGTCAATCTTAACATCCATTCCCAGTCCCAGGCAGCAACTGATTTGCTTTGAGTCTCTAGTTTTTTCCAAAGATGTCATATAAATGGAAGTATATGGTATGTAGTTTTTTGTGTCTGGCTTTTTTCATCTAATAAAATATTTTAGAATTCATCCATGGTGTTGCATGTAACAGCAGTTTTTTTTTTTTTCTTTATTGCTGAATAGTATTCCATTGTCTGTGTGTATTGCATTTTGTTTATCCACCCGTCACCTGTGTTGTTTCCAGCTCTCATTTGGAATAATCCTGTGAACATTTGTGTACTAATTTTTGGTCAATATGTATTCTTTTGTCTTTTGGGTAGATATTCAGAGTGGAACTGCTGACTTGTATATTAATTCTACGTTTAACTTTTTAAAAAACTGCCAAGCTATTTTACAAAATGGTCATACCATTTTCATTCCTGCCAGAAGCGTATGGATTTTTTTAAATGGGAAAATGATTTGAATGGACACCTCACTAAAGAAGATATGTGACTGGCTAATAAGAACATGAAAAGATGCCTAGCATCATTAGTCAATAAGGAAATGTAAATTAAAAGCGCAATGACTTCACATTAAATACCCACTAGAATGGCTATAATCAAGAGGTTAACAATAGCAAGTGTCAGTGGGGATGTAGAGAAGCTGTTTCTCCTAAGGTGTGTAGTCACTAATATCTGCAAAATTTTTTTATTCTTAATTTTGTTTTGGCTTCCTAGAGGCCCTGTATGGCTTAAGTGCCAGCCAGTGGGTGGGCAGGGATTGGGCTTGATTTGGAAAGTCTTTTACCCTTTGCTGATGGTGTGTGAATTGAGAAATCATTTACAGCCACCAATTCTCAGGTCTCCCTTGGCTTTTATCTCCGGACCGTCTTGGGTCTCCCCTGTACATGTCTGTCGTTTTGCAGTCATTCAGCTACGTGTGGGAAGTTCATTTCAGTTCTTCTATGGCTTTCTAATTTCCTGGATCTCTCCATTAAATTTCTGGTCCACCACTCACCACAACTAAGGCTGCAGTCTTGGACTAACCAACTGCTCTGAGTTTGCCCCATTTATTTCCCACAGAATTCAGCTAGCTCCCTCTGGCAGCAAAGCTGCTGGTTTTGCAGCTATCCCAGCACTGGCAAAACTAAAATTCTCATGAGCCAATCTGGGGCAAGAAGTAGGCACAGTGAGAAGTGAGAAGACCACACGCCCCTTCCATTCTCACCCAAAGTTCTAGCAGCTGTTCAGGAATGCTTTCCAAGTCATTATCTACCTTTGGTTGATTTCCAGAGGCTTGACGTGGTTGATTTTGAGAATTTTGTCCACTGTTGTACTTATTTCTGAAGAGCTTCGTCTTCATCCTGCCATGACCTCAGATCCCTCCAATTATGTCTTTTGAGGGACAGAACTCTTGGATTTTAGTACAGTCAAATTAATGTCTTTTATTTCATGGTTTTTATACTTTGAGTATTTCAGGAATGCTTCCCCATTACAGAGTCAGGACTGTATTCCCCTACAACTCTTCCAAAACGCTTAATGTTTGCATTTTCTGTTTTTCTTATAAATGGCTTTTTATGGGTGTGGTGCGAGGTAGAATTTTTTTTTGTAAAGATGGCAGTTAACCTAGCACCATTTATTGAACAGCCTATTCTTGCTCACTGGTCAGCAGTTCTCTCTGTCATATATGAAGTTTCCTCATATACACAGATCAGTTTTTGAGCACTAAAGCCTGTTTTCATTTTTCAATTTGTGCACCCCGTTTCCAGTCCCACAACGCTAGTCTTGAAATCTGTTTGGGCAAGTTTTTTTTCCAGAGTGTCTTGGCCTTTTCTTGGCCTTTTGCTTTTTCAGACAATTGTAGAATTTGGCTTTTCAAGTACCATGGGCCTTCTGTTAAGAGTTTAATTAGAATTTTTTGAAGGATAGATTAATTTAGAAGTGATAGACATATTTCAATTACATGGAGCAATATTACACATGAACTTGGTACATCTTTCTATTTGTTTAGATCTTTTAAATATTTTTTCAATAATATTTTATCCTTAAAGATTTTGTACATTTTCTGTGAGATTATTGGGTATTTTATGTTGAGTGTTATAATTGGTATTTGTAAAATTACATCTTTTTGGCTTGATTTATAAGGGGATGTGATTGATTTTTGTATATTTATACTACATCTAACCATCTTATTGAGTGCTCTTATTTAACCTACCATTTTTTTTCTGTAGATTTTTTTATTTTACTGTTCCATGTAGAAAATCATATCAACTGCAATTATGAGCAGTTTTGTTTCCTTTTCTGTTCTTATACCTCTTATCTCTTTGGCTTTTCTTACTGCCCTTCTTGAAGCCTCTATTATGAAGTTATAAGTGCCAGTAGTGGAACTTCAGCATCCTTCCTATAAAATTTTGAACATTTGATTATTAAAAATGATGTTTCAGGAAAGTTTCTGGTAGATGTAAAAAGTTCTGTTCTGGAGTTCCCACTGTAGTGATACAAGATTGACAGTGTCTCCACAGCAGCAGGGACATGGGTTCAGTTGGTTTCAGGCCCAGCACAGTGGGTTAAGGATCTGGCCTTGTCGCAGTTGTGGCGTAGTCACTACTCCAGCTTGGATCTGATCCCTGACCCAGGAACTCCATATGTCACAGGGCTACCAAAAAAAAAAGGAAATATAATGTTATAGTCTTAGTTTGCTAAGCTTCTCCTCTTCAAATTACAAATAGATGTTGAATTTTATCAATTTTTAATATTTTTCTGCATCCATGGGTCTATGGTTATTAGCATATTGTTTTTCTCCCTTAGTCTATTAGTGCAGTGAATTATATTAATCAAATTTCTAATGTTAAGTCAAGTCATATATGAATTCCTGGCATAAACCCAATTTGATCATAAAGTTCTCTTTACTCACTGCTTCATTTGTTAATATTTTATTTAACATTGCCTTATCTGTGTTTTTAATTGAGCTAGGTCTACACTTTTTTCATGCTATTGCCTATTTCAAATTTTAGAATAGTAACGTAAGTGCTATTGACTATTGAATGGGATAAGCGTCAAGACCTATTAGTATGGAGACTGTGGAAACAGGTCATATGTGGAAGATGATGGAAAGGAAAAAGGGAAATATTTGGTGAATATTTAGATTCAGGAAGCAGGAGCTTGAATATTATGAGTGCTACCACAAGCTCACAGATGAAAGTGAGGTAAACACAGGTGATAAAGAAAAAGCTTAAGTTTCATTTAGATATGGGTTTGGAATGTTGCTATAGTTAGTGAAACTGTCCAGTAGGCAGTTGATGTTTTGTAAATTGACATGTAGTGGCTAGAGACAACCATCATGGGAGCCATTTGCACATCATCAAACTATGTGGGTGGATGATGTCATCATCTGAGATGAAAACACAGGGAAGTGATTAGAGGAAGGAACCTTAAAGGGTGACCACAATGAGAGGCTGGAGGAGGAGGGGAGAGAGGAGCTTGAAGGCAAAGAGAGGAAAGGAAAGGGAAGTTGGAATTTTCTGAGTAGGGCTCAAAATAAAAAGTGATAGCAGATGGAGTCTGATACCGCCTCCCTTAATTCACACACTGGAGAAGAGAGGACCACTGCTTTTCTCAAAAGTTATTTGAAGGCATCAGTCTTATAAAAACTGCCTCCCTAGGCCCAGCCAAGTAGATCCCTTCCCCTAGATCAAAGGTAGTCACACACATTCTATCGTCCGACTGGCTTCAAGCTTGTTTGCCTTTAAGTCTCATGACATTATTAATCCAGTCTCATGGAAAATCAGTTTAAGTATGAGCTTGAATTCAGACAGCCAAATAAGTAATCAAACATGGGTTTTCTACTTTCTACCACAAATACCCTATAGGCTATAATATTTCTTAGCCTTATCCTATATGTAATGTAGCCTATGTTGGTAATATAGTCTGTGTTGTCTTCTTTAATATCAATGTGTCATTGACATACATCAATCAGCTAATACAAGCACATAGAATTTCAAAGTTACAAAGGGTTTGGGGAGTTCCCTGGTGGCCCAGTGACTAAGGACCTGGGGTTGTCACTATGGTGGCTCAGGTCACTGCTGTGGCACAGGTTCAGTCCATGGCTTGGGAACTTCTGCATCCATGGGCATGGCAGAAAAAAAAAATGACACCTTTCTCACTTCATAGATGAGAATACTCAGGACCAGCATGATGCAATGACTTGACCCAGATCACTTGATGAGTTAGAGGCAGAACTTGGACTAGAGCCCAGATCTCCTGACTTGAAGCCTTTATGATCCAAAGCCTTACAAGTATCAACACATGAATCGCTCTTGCCTATAACAAAACTTTTTGTTTCTGAGCTAATAATCTGTTCCTTTTATTGATGGCTTTTTCCTTAGTTATGAGCTGTTAGTTTATATAAATGATATTTGCTGGTGCCTACAAATCCTCTGTGATTGTGTCCAATTTTTTTTTAAAAGTTGCTCTTTTCCCATGTTTGAAAATGCTGTTTGGATATATTGAAGGCCCATAATGGAGACGTTAAATAAGTATGCCATTAGTTTGCAAACAGAAATGTCATCTGAGGCAAGATCCATTAATTTCTTGATAAGTGATTCACTGGGTGATTCCTACAGCATATTCATCAGCTATCTTTATCTTTTCTGAAACACAAACTGGGTTCTTAAAAATATATAAGCTAATATTTGTACAGCTTATTGTACTTATTAAACTGGAAGCTCTTGGTACCTGATATTCTTTCATTCAACACATATTTATTGAGTGCCTACTGTGTGCTAGGCCCTACGGGTGCAACAGTGGGCAAGACACAAGAAGAGGTCCTGGCCTCATGGAGAATATATTCTAGCAATGGGGAGGCAGTCAATAAATATGCAAGTAAATAAATGGTATTTTTTCAGACAGTGACAAGAGCAAAGGGATAGAGAATGACTAGGGTAGATGTGGCCAGGAAGGGCCCCTATTGCAGGGCAGGCTTTGGGGGAGGATGCTCAGATGGAGATTAGCAAATAGAGTTTATTATGGAGCTCGTTTGGGATCCATACCCATGGGGGAGGATAGGAAGTAGGATTGAGAAGAGAAAGAAGTTGGGCTGTTATGTCATCACAGCAAAGCCCCAACCTCCAAAGCCACAGGGCACTTTGGATCTGGGGTTGCCCTACTGAGTATTCTGAGTTGGAGCTTAGGATGGACCTTCGATGCTCTTATTGGCCAGTATTGTACATGGGCTGCCTTGGGTGGGGGTGAGTGAGATCTTGGATGAGGTGGACTGCTGAGGGCAATCTATGAAAGGGGCCCAGCTATAAGTGCTCAGTGGCCAACACTCTCAGCAATCTGGGGACTGATGTATCAGTCCAGAAGGGGGATATCTGGATATCTACTGTTGCTCCTCTGAGCGGGGACATTTGAGCTGGGATCTGGATGCTGTGATCACATTTACTCCCGGGGTCATTATCCCCGTTTTCCATCCCCATTTATCTTTCAGAAGGTCAGAGCGGAGAAATGATTTGCTCCAAGTCGCATAGCTAACAGGAAGCAATGCTTGGTATCTCCTAGCCCAGGGCTCCTAGTTTGATCTAGTTATAAGTTATTCCATTTATGCTGATACTTGTGAAAGTGTCAATGGCACTTATTTCTGCAAACATTTTAATAAAGGGTTTGGGTACTTTGCCAGCAGAATATAGATAGTTAAGGCTCTGTGTATTTCACTTTAAAGTAGAATTACAGGGAAAGTCCATAAGGTCATGTTTGATTTTTTTTTTTTTCAGATAAGCCATTAGAGAGTTTTCTGCAAAATAGATACTTAGAGTTTAAAAAGTTTTCAAACAATATGTTGACAACTTAGTTAAAAGGAAAAGAAGTGGAACAAATATCACTTGATGTTACTTGTTCCAAAAGTCAAAAGGCTAACCAGAGCCATGCCAAACATCTGCAAATATTTTTAGGCTTCTAATCCCTGATCTTTGGTTTCATGTATGAGTGGAGAGAACTGGGGTGCTGTGGTACTTACCAGCTGCTCAAAGTTTGTTCCTTGCTTGGCTTTCAACCTTTGACCCATTTGGCGGATCTCCTTTCTGGGGTGAGTTTTGGTCTGACAGTGTCTCACGTGTCATATTCCTTTGTCGTTTTTAAAGTGCTTTTGCATAAACTACTTCACCTGGACCTTGCAAAAACGCTAGGAGGTGTGGATCTTTATTCCTCTTTCATTGGCAAAGAAACTAAAGCCCTGAACAGTTAAATGACAGAGGTGCATACATTGAATTCAAGTCCTTTGTTACAAAGTTTCACATTCTTCCCATTCTTACCTCTCTGTCCATAGAGCTCTGAGCTGGGGTGTGAGTGGGGATAAAGAAGACATAGGTATGAGGGGGAGAGAACAGATTATTGTTTTTAACTACCTGGGCAAGTCATATAACGTCCTTAGGTCTCAGTTTTCTCATTGGAGTAGTGACAGAACTGGATGAGATTGCTTTCTAGGACTTTTCTCAATTTTAAGCTTCTCTGGTATTGAGGAGACAGAAAAGGAAAAAATGAAGAGCCATCACAATGAGACAGGACAACGAGACATCAACAACAACAAAGAACAAACACGCTGGCTCAGGTCTGTACCGTCATTGCAACTATCTAGCGACCCTTCCTTTCGGATTTTGCCAATGACCAAATGGCTTCATTCTGAACACTCCACTGCTCAGGTAGCTGCTGGTTTTCTGGTACCAATAGTACTGTTTTACATATAATGGTGACCATACTGAAGAGATCAAATTAAATCCATTTCCACTTGAGGATGGGAAATCTGTTCGGAACAACCAAGAGAGTTTGGAGGAGTAAGCTGGGGTTTTCAACTGCCTTCACATGGTAAGTTGCTTCATGTCAACTGGCATTTAGTGGACGGATTTGTACCTAATTAATATTCCATGGTTGGAAAGGAAGAAAGCAATTTCGTTTAGCTGGATTGCTCTTCTCTGGGTTCTTTCTGCATGGAACTCTGAGTAGTTTGCGGCCGTTCTCTTTTATTCCATCAGTCCTGTGCCCCTGTGGACCCCATCCTCCCTTGTTGGAAAGGACAGGCTTGGAGAAGCTCACTTTAACTTTTTTCATGCCCCAGAGTCCATTTAGGGATGAAAGAAACACAACAGGGTCCCTAATGAAAGACAACATTGGTGGCACAAAAGAGTTAAGGCAGCTTTTAGAAGCATTTCATTTCCAGTCAGAGCCCCATTTTGGCCCTGGACAAAGCTGGTTTCCTAGCTATTAGGCTGGGTCCATCCACCCCCAGAATGTGCCTGCAAGATTCTTGTTGGAGAATCTGAGGGATCAAAGTAGCGCTGGGTTGCAAATCAGACACATGAAGACTCGGTGATTCCACAAAATCTGGAACCCACTACCCTGGCATTGACATACAAGAGCAGAGGAAACACAGATCCCCAGATCACGGCCAGATGAAAAGTTGGCTCGCAGCAGCACAGCTAAGGCCATGCTCCAGAGACTCCCCAAATGAGAGGAGCCATGTGAAACCACACGGATAGTCTGAGCTGGGTGAGGGCAGATAATAGTCTCATTTTCACATCCACAGATTTTATGCTCCCTTTGGTTGGTGATTTACATTTATATAGACTCTTTCAAACTCTGGGTTCTAAAATGGCTTTGCTGGTTTATATGGATAGCGCACCACTTTGTATTGGCAGTTTGCTCTGTAGATGTAAACAAAACCTGACCATCTGTGTTTAAATAGAATCATGTGACTCAGTGTTAACTTGGTCATTTTAAGCCATACCATACTTGAATGAATTTCCCTGAGCAGTTTTTTTTTGCATTTTTTTTTTTTTTAAGGGCACACAAATGTGCCTGGTGCTACTGGGTTAACTCTTTAGTCTGACTCCATTTTGATGCCATGAGGCTCTGTAGTTATACTTTTGCCATGATTTATGTCTAAACATAAAGAGCTGCGATGTGGCTGATAAAAATTCAGGTGAGGACTCTTTCTTGCCTTCCATCTAAACTCAAAATGTATTTTCCATCACTTCCCATGCACTTGCCCAAAGAAATACCTGGGAAGAAAAAGGACGTACATGGAAATCCCTCTGTGAATTGTTAAACTCCAGGACGGTGTTGACACCTATCTCTGTCATGGAAAGAGGCAGATTCTGGCAGTAGAAAGATTTGTGCATCTAGGGTGAGGTGGGGGGAGGTCTGAGCCAAATCACTGCAAATTAGGA
This sequence comes from Catagonus wagneri, assembly GCA_004024745.2. NCBI lineage: Eukaryota > Metazoa > Chordata > Mammalia > Artiodactyla > Tayassuidae > Catagonus > Catagonus wagneri. Next base: position 2,728,009 of record PVHT021183652.1, read on the forward strand.
GCAGAGACACCTAGTCACGTCACTAAGCTTCAGTTTCCAAATCTAAACTGGAGGTGTGTGTACCAACTCTGGTTGCTCATGAAGTGGCTGAGGACTGGGGCACATCTGTCTGGGGCATCTGAACTTGGTGACTGCCAGAGTCAATTTGGCTGGCTATTCGATGGGCTGGGCTGACGTCCCTGCCTCTCGGGTGGAGAGCATAGCCTTACTAAATAGTGGGGGACTGTTCTTCAGTCACAATTATTCAAATAGATGGAGGAGCTTTAAATAGGACTGTTGTGAGGATGGAACTTGATCGTGTATGCAAAAGAGCCTCCTTACCTCTGAGGCCACATGGATACATATATATACCCACAGGGGAACTTGCTGGAGCTTTGTTTTCCCTAGACGTAATTCCTAGGACTTCTAGTGAAATCTGGCTACTGAATCTAAGATGCTTGTCTCTCTACAAAGCTTGAAGGGTCCCTGGAAACATAAATTGTTGTTTATCACACTCTCTCATACTAGAGTTATTTGTTCATGTTCTGTTGTATCCCTCAGATTAGAGTTTCTCAGTCTTGGCCCTATTAATATTTTAGATCAGATAATTCTTTGAGGTCAAGAGACTGTCCAGTGTGCTATAGAATGTTTAGCAGGATCTCTGGCCTCTACACATGAGATGATAATAAGACATCGGTAGTGATAATCAAAAGTGTCTCCAGACTTTGCCCAGTGTCCTCTGGGGGGTGAGGGGGAAGCACAATGGCCCCTGGTTGAGAACCACTGACTTAGATTATGAGCTCCATGAAAGCAAGACTTTTATTTTTCTTTCTTTCTTTTTTTTTAAGTTGTATCCTTAGAGTTCCCGTTGTGGCTCAGCGGTAACAAACCTGACTCATATCCATGAGGACGCAGGTTCAATCTCTGGCCTTACTCAGTGGGTTAAGTATCCGGCATTGTTGTGAGCTGTGATGTAGACCAGCAGCTGCAGCTCTGATTCAGCCCCTAGCCTGGGAACTTTCATATGCTGCTCGTGCAGCCCTAAAAAGCAAATAAATAAATAAAGTATGCTTGCACCAGTCAGTATAGTATCCAGCCCTGGTAGGTGCTCAGTAAAAACCGGTTGGGTGAAATAAGACTAAACAGCCAAGTTTCATTTTGGTATAAGTCACTTTCTGTCCACTTTTAAGCCTTCTTTAAAGAAGCCAAGTTAAAAAGATGATAGCATGTTGTAGTTGTTAAATGGCCCAGGCTCAATGGGGAAACACCTGTTCAGCAAAGAATATAAGTTCATGGTTTCCCTTGATGTGGATTTAAAAGAGATGATTGAAATGATTCAAGATGGGAGTTCCCACTGTGGCTCAGTAGGTTAAGAACCAAATGCTGCCCCACTGAGGATGCGGGTTCCATCTCTGGCCTCACTCATTGAGGTAAGGATCTGGTGTTGCCACAAGCTATGGCGTAGGTTGCAGATGTGGCTCAGATCTGGTGTTGCTATGGCTGTGGCTGTGGTGTAGGCCCCAGCTATAGCTCCAATTTGACCTCTGAACTGGAAACTTCCATATGCCACATGTGCAGCCCTAAAAAGAAAAAAAAAGGATTAAAATAAAAGAAAAAAAAGGGAAACTACCCAAGATGGTCCCCGGGTATCCAAGCACTCTGAGATCTGGGATGCTGGGGATTTGTTTACGTCTGTCCATTTTCTTATCCCTTTTCTTCCTTCTCTCCATCCTCCTTGACCAGACGGAGATTTGCTCACAATATGATTTTCCAGTTGGCTCTGTGTCCTTGACCTTTTAAGATCTCAGGTTATTTGCAGGTTTTCTGACAAACCTACAGGGAGTTGTCATCGTGCTGGGCGCCAGGCCCAGCTGTGCCTGCAGACCCAGGCGGGAAGAGAATAGAAGTTGATGGATGGTGGTTAGACCTAAGCTGATAAGGGGCTGTTGCCTTGGGGCTTTGCAGGGAGACTGTGCCTTCTGTGATTTTAGCGAGGAGATGGAATAGCAGTTCCTGGAGGTTCTGAACCAGAGGTATGTCCTCTGAGGGTGCTTAGCCAGCCTTTGGATCATCTCTCCACCCTGCGAGTGAAGGCCGTGCCCTCAGAAGGCAGTGAGTTTTTTTCCTGGTGGCTCTTGAGCTAAAGCAGAAGTGTTTGCATTTTTCAACCTATCCTACCATTCTCTGCTCCCTTTCACAGTGAAACGCCTTGAACGAGGGAGTGATATTGGCTGCTCCCTTTCTCTCTGCCCACTGTCTCTTGAACCACTACAGTCAGGATTTCACTCCCATCACTTGACAGAATTGCACTTTCAAGGTCTTGGTGACCTACCAGTTGCCAAATGCCTAGTCAGTTTGCATTCCCATCCCACTCGATCTATGCCACTCAATCCAGCTTCTTAGAAACTCTTTCCTCACTTGGCCCTCAGGACACCACACTCTCCCAAGGCCATACCTTCTCTATGATTGTCACTGTCCCTGCCTCATCCTGTCCCATCACCCCAGGGCTCCATTCTCTAAACCTTTCTTCTCCTCTCCTCCCCTCCCTTCCCTTTCTTTCCCCTCACCTCTTTTCTCTTCTGTGCATTTCTATGCACGCGGCTTTAAACACTCCTATGGACTGAATTGTCCAGCCCTGCCGAATTATATATTGAACCCCTAACCTTTAATACAATGATATTTGGAGATGGGGCTTTGGGAAGGTGATTAGGTTTGGAAGAGGTCGTGAGGGTGGGACACTTGTGATGGGATTAGTGCCTTTAGAAGAACAGACATCGGAGAACTTGTTTCTTCTCTCTCCCTCGGTCCTATGAGGACACACAGGTAAAACAACTGTCTACAGGCCATGGAGAGAGCCCTCACCAGGGAACTAATTGGCTGACACCTTGATCTTGGACTTCCCAGTCTCCAGACTGTGAGAAATAAATTTCTGTTGCTTAAACCACCCAGTCTGTGGTGTTTTATTATGGCAGCCCAAGCGGAATAATACAAATGCTATTTATTGGCAACTCATATATTCATAGATCCAGCCTGACGTCTTCCCTGAACCCCAGTCCCTTGTATCTAATTGCCTATTCAATGTCTCTGTTGGTTAGCTAATAAGTATCCCCAAATCAGCGTATACCAAACAGAACTCCTGCCTCATCCCAAAACCTACTCCCACAACCTTTTCCATCTCAATAAATGGCAGTGCTCTTCTCTCAATTGGTGAGGCTAAGAACCTTGGAGTTTTTCTCTCATACTTCATATCTAATCCTCTGGGAAAGCCTGTAGCTCTATCTTCAAATATCTATCTGGGACCCAGTCACTCCTCCCCATCCTCGCTATTTGCCCACCGAATCCAAGCCACCAGCATCCTGAATCATGGCAGTAGTCTCCTAATTGGCACCATTGTCTCCAAACTTGGCTCATACTCCTGCCGTCTCTCAGGCTATGTCAACATAGCAGCTAGGGCGATGCTTTTAAAATGTGGGTCCGATCACGTCACACTTTATTTAGTTCTACCTCTTCCCAAAGCATCCAACTTATCTTCGGGTAAAATCCAAATCATTCTGTATTCTAACTTCCTACATCTGGTGCACTGCTTTGCTTTGAGATCATCTCTTGTTACTTGTCCCAGCCTTGTCCGTCTTCAGTCCTCTCTGCTACACTTGGCATTCTCTCCCTCAAATTTACCAAGTATTCTCTTGCCTCAGAGCCTTTGCACGTGCTGTTCCCTTTACATACTTGCATGTTTCCCCTCACATACTTACATGCCACTTAACTATCTCCTTCAGGTCAAATAGTCATCTCTAAACAACCTTCCCTGACCATCCATCCTTTCTAAAATAGTGATCTCTCCATAAATTTTGTTATCATCACTCTGATTTATTTCCTCTGTTATCACTCAACCATATTTCTTACTTATTTACTTTCCTATTGTTTCCTCCTCTATAATATAATCTCTATGAGTTTCAGAACCTTGCCTCGTTCCACTTCCACAAATCTTTTCTTTTTTTTTTTGTCTTTTTGCCTTTTATGTAGAGCTGCACCCGCGGCATATGGAGGTTCCCAGGCTAGGGGTCTAACAGGAGCTGTAGCCGCCGGCCTTCGCCACAGCCACAGCAACGCGGGATCCTAGCCGCGTCTGCAGCCTTCACCACAGCTCACGGCAACGCCGGATCCTTAACCCACTGAGCAAGGCCAGGGATCAAACCCGCGACCTCATGGTTCTTAGTCGGATTCGTTAACCACTGAGCCACAAAGGGAACTCCCCACAAATCTTTGATATCTTCCAGCTCATAGTCGATGCTCGATACTGTTTGTTGGAAGAAAGAATGAATTTATATCTATAGCCGTAAAAATCCGACATGATATAGTGGACTTTGTCAACCTTTTCCTGAAAGATTGTAGCTAGTGGTGGTTCTTTATCCAAGTAAACCATCTGAGTTTCAAAATGAGATTGCACATACCACTGCTTCTTCTTCCGATGTAAAATGAATTTTTCATTTTTTCCATTGAAAATGAGAGGTGTAGGTTGGATGACATTTACACCGCTAGAATTCTGCTAACGTGTGAATGCACCAAGGTCTCCTTTTGTTATGTTCAGTTTAATTCAACAAACATTGATTGCTCCCTGCCCTGTGCTGGGCTCTGTGCTGGAGACAGATATGCAGATTGCTTAGACATGATGCTGCCTGCAAGCTGCTCATAGGCACGAAGGGATAGGGACCTCAGACCGTCATCGATGCTTTCAAAAGTTAAAAATTCTGATGAGTAGCACCACGTGTCTCTTCCTATCAAGAGCTGTAAGCCCAATGAGAACATCAGTGCCCTCAGGCAGATTATATGTCAAACTTCCTCTAAAGGAAAGTGCTAGAGCGAGATAGTTTCATGTGATCCAAGGGGCACAGCATTGATAAATGCCTTAAGGGAGATGAAAACAAAGAACCATGAGTTGGGAAATAGGAAGAATGCCAACCGTGGGGGGATCGTATGGACAGTTCATGAAGGAGACCACGGCTGAGCTGGCAGTTAGAGAAGCAGGGCAGTGAGAGCAAGGAGGGCCTCCAGACAGAGGGAAGAGGCACTGGAGCACGTGTGTGTGTGTGTGTGTGTGTATAGGAAACTCTTGTATTTTTCTAGGCATGGCCAACCGTGGCTAGAGCATGGTGCAGGAATGGGGCAGTTGTTGGAAGTGGCGATAGAGAGGAAAACCAAGTCATGTTTTGTAACACTATTTTTCCCCCAAAGCAACAGGATTGACAAACAAGGGCCCTGTTTTTTTCAACAAATAGCAACAATTCTATTCTAAACCTGATCATTCTTATTTGTGAGTAATGCCTATATGAAGGGTTTGAGAAGCCTCTAAGAGGATTAATTATAACTTTTTGGTATATTTCCATCTTTCTTTCAGCCTTTGAAAATTGATAATCCATTCAGCATCTATAAAGACTCTATTTGCCACCCACCAGAACAACCTGTTACTCTCCCTTGATGGATAACAGAGTTTACTGGAAGTGCCTTTTCATGACCATGATGGAATTTCCCCCATTCTTTCGCTTTTCCCATAAAGCCCACATCTGCTGACCTCCAGGGTTTGATAAAAGATCTCTCTCATTAGCTCAAGTAGCTCAAGCTCTGTCTGAAGGGGATTCCAGTAAGAATGGCTATGCAATGAATAACAGTCTGTTTTTCCAAATAACATGGGCCCAAATACTGAGAGAAGCACCGATTTTAGTAGTCAGAACATGCAATATACCAAGAATGACTGCAAACCATTATAGCCCCCAGTACAGACCATCTTGACAAGAAGTCAGGGATCTGGCCTCCTGACAAAAATACAGATGACATCCATCTGTACTCACAGTTCATTTTAGTAGTTTTGTCATGATGTGGGTCACAAAGCGAAGATCAAGGAAGGATTCACAGATTCAAAAGCATTTCGGAGCCAGAGATTTAACAGGTTATTTGATTCAGTTGTTCTGGATTATAAATGAGGAAACTGAGGGGCAGAAGAGGTTTGAACAAAGGTCAGTTAATGGCAGAGCTTGAACTTGACCCCAGGACTGCAATTCTTTCCACAAGGGAAGGTGACTATCTCTCATGACCTTCTGTGGGAGAATCTCCTCATGGGTTGGGCTCTGGATCTCATGCCCTTGAAGGGCTTCTGCAGTTCTTACCCTGCACTTGTCAGATATGCCATCACTGCCTTAGAAGGTCTGGGCACGGGGAATGTGCTGTAGCGTCAGCCTGGCCCCCAGACCACAGGTGAGCTCTGTCTGAATGCTGTGTTTTTGCACTATGCCTGGCGCCTCAGAGAAGATCCATGAATCTTAGTTTCCTTCCTTTCTACTGCGGAGTCTACTTGTTTGATTGAATTGATGTGGTTGGGGAAGAGGGTGGGTATTTGATGGAGAGAGGTCATGGTGACCATATAATTCACCAAGGGTGAGAGGGCTGGAGGAAAAAAAGAAATAGGAGGGGATGGGAGACTAAATGAAAAAAAAGACGAAGGATGGGGGGAAAGTCGGGAAAAGATCACAGTTAAAAGTACAAATTCTTGTTTAAAACATGAGTCCAGAGCACGGCCCCTGCATGTGATTATGCAAATTAATTAAAGTGGGAGGAAAGAAGAGGGGAGTGGCTGATGGAGCCACATGGAAATGCTCCCAAAGATCCCTTAGAATACTCTCCCTCCTCATCAGTTTTAGAGAAGGACACGGGTTCCATTTGCGCTGCTGCTGTGGGAAAGTGGAGGTTTTAGCTCTTAGCAGTCATGAGAAGGTGGTTTTGACTGCAGAACCAAGGGCGGGGGTCTGATCAGCCACATGGTGCAAGTGGGGTTAACTCCCGTGCTATTGGCTCAGCAAGCTTCCAGGCAACTCAGTCTGCTGCTATTTGCCTATTTTCCTGCAGACCCCTCTCAAAGGTACTAATTCCCTCAGCAATTGAGCCAGAGCCTTGGGGCAACCCAAATGTCCCACTTGCCTCCAGCAGGGCTCAGGCTGCGCGGGGAGGCAGACGGGCAGTTGGCAGTGGGGCTTCCCGTCCTGAGACGGTGCCTCAGAGGGAGCTGGGCTGCTGGTCATCTTGGATACGGCTGGTGGGGCTGGTGTGGCAGTCTCTGCTGGGGTTTTTGTCCCTGTTTCCCAAGCTGGCTCAGTGGAACAAGCTGGACAAGTTGGGGCTGGGACCCAGACACCAGGGACACTTGGCGAGTGAACGCTTCAGAGTGCCCGGCATCGCGCCAGGCCAGAGCGCCTGCTGCATGCAGGAAATATTGAACATTTTGAATCTTAAAAAGGGAACCTGGAACAGATCCAAGATTACACTTAATACATCTGCTGGGAGCTGCAGAGAAGGGAGACGGGGAAATCTGCAAAAATAACCCTTGCAGGGCCAGGAGAGCCCCCAGCATCAGCATGGCATGGGTAATGAGCAGAAATAAAGATCACCCTGACCTCAGGTAGTGCATACAGTTCCCAAGGCTCGTTCATACACACAACCTCTTTGTTCTTCCTTACGGTTCTGGGAAGTAGGAGAGGAATGTTATTTTAGGTAAGTTACTAGAATATGCATTTTATGCTTCTTGCTGCACCTCACCTGACTGGTTGTCCAGTAAATGGTGAGTAAATAAATGGATGGATTAGTGGATTAACTTGCATCTTGCAGGTGAAAACCTGATTCAGGATAGTTAAGTTCACTGGAAAGCTTTCAGAATGGGGCACTTAGTACAAGCGAGGCATGGCGCTAGAACCTGGGACGACGTGGTCCCCTCGCTCCATGAAGAGCTGTCTAGAGGGCCAGAGACCAGGAAATAATATGTGATTATGCAATCTGATAAGTATTTATTTAGGCAATGGCCAAAGGCTCGGGGAGACAGCAAAGAGATGGACTCCAAGCAAGAGGATTCAAGTGCTTTGGCCGATGTAGGAATTAGTGCCGAAACTACTCTCCAGGTGTTCAGGCTTTTCTTTGTCGCGCTTGTCCTCTGATCAGGAAAGTCCCTCACTTGTTTCTCTTGCCCCCACATCTACTCTTGTTGCCAGTTCATTCCTGAAGTTCTCCCATCATCTGGACTTTACCTTTTGGCTATATTAATGGTTTAATTAAAGTATTTCCTGGGAAGGACATTTACGTGAATTAGGGATAAGAGAGTAAGCTTTCCCGGGGGTGGAGGGGAAGTGCAGAGGTGAGGGCTGGCGGTCTGAGGGGGTCTAGGGAGAGGGAAATAACAGGAGACCACGTGACTGGGAATAGCTGGAAAGAAGCACTGCCTTCGCAAGTTCACTTTTCACCCTCTAGCACTCCCTATGTCAATATAAATATACCATATACACACATAGTCAGGCAGATAGACATATGTATGTATATGTATATGTACACACACACACTGACACAGTTTTCAAATCTGTCACCAAAATGGGTTACAAAGTTTTTGCCTTCACTTCTTACCCTGACCAGTTTTGTAATGATGTTTGCCCGATATTTGTGAGCATGGGGCTTCATGTAGCTTGACAGCTGTGGGTTTCAGATTTTATTAAATTTCTGCCTTGTTCACAGTCTGATTTCTTTAAGGCCTTATCTAATTGCCTTGGGCCAAAGGGCCTGCCACCTTGGCCATGCGCAAAGACATAAATTTCACCCCGTCATTGAGGGCAAGAAATGAACTAATGTATAATAAATAGCGAAGGATTTTGATGATCTGTGTCCTGGTGGAAGAAGAATGGCTCATAAAAACAATTAGGACACGATACATGCTCGCATTATTTACAAGGTACATGCTTACTCTCCTTTCTCCAAGTGCTGTCAGGCATTTGGATCTAATCACCAGAAATCGAGGCATTTCCAAACGCCTACATGTGTGCAGACATACAGTCCAAATATCTGGATTGTTGACCGAGGAACGGGATTTTCAGCAGACCCCTGAGTTCCGGGGGGCCCACAGCCTGTGTGTAAGTCACCTCTTCCGGGAAGGCATCTGTGATTCTTCTGATTCGTGTCTCTGGAGTGCCGTGTATGTGTTTCCCTGTCCATCTCTCCCTACCAGGATGGGATCCGTTTGCGGGAAGTGATGGTTATGTCCTCCCAGATAGATGCTGGGTGAACGGAGCGCTGACCGTGCACGTCTACACCCACGAATCTATAATGCAGTGCCTCGCGGAGAAGAAGCACAATAAATATTGAATGAACATCTACTTTTGTGAGGAGATTCTGATCAGCTGTGTTGCATTACACAGTTTTTTATTTAAATGTCTCAAATCCCGAGAAGTCATTTTGACACTGCTTCCCCAGCCCCAGGGGAGCAAAACAGATAAAAATAATGAAATGGCCCAGCTAGGAGGAGAAGGGGGGGTGGGGTGAGTTCCCCACGTTCACTTGGGGAATGAGGCCTGGAGCCCGGGGTTTGGATTTCGCTTCTCTCTGGTTCCTCCCTCCTGCAAACCTGCCTCCCTCCGCCTTCCCTTCGTGTTAGAAGTTACATATTCCAGGGCCTCTTTGTGTAAATCCACATTCCATAAATCCCAAAGCTTGTCTTCTGTTTCAGAGCAAGAGGTTGAACAAGACATATGTATTTTTTTAACCAGCAATTTCTTTTCCTTTTTTTTAACTGATCCACCTCTTCTAAAGACAGATTTGCCTTCTGCAGACTTTAGCAATCTGTGTCTCCATCTCTCTCCCTCTCCCTTCCCCCGCCCCCCAAAAAACCCCCTTCCTTAAGTCCCCAGACACTAATTGTTTCCTCTTCTCCGTCTCTCTCTTCCCAGAGGTTTATCTGATTTCGGCTCTGTTCATAAACTACCCCTTTCTCCAGAGTGTTGTATTTCCCGCCTGCCGCGGCCCGCATTTTACAGCGCTCATCACGTTTTGCCGTTTTTTCTTCACCCCGAGTCCCTGCTCCATCCATTCTGCCCTCCTCACTCTTAACCCTCCCACCCTCACCTTCATGGTGCATGGGCCTATTAAATGGTGTCCAGTCCAATTTCTGGCACCCAATAAATCTAAATTTTCAAGCTTGGGAAGCCAGGCTCACCCCCTGGCACCTAGATAGATGAGTTCTCCGTGAGAAACCTACCCTGGTCATTACTCAGGACTCCTGAACCCCCCCCCCCCCGCCCCGCGCCGGCCCCCCCCGCACAGGATTTCAGGCCGGCCTGAGAAAGGCAAGTCCCCCTTTCCTGCCTCCGCCTCTGAAAAAGAAAGTCGCCCACAGCTCAGGGCCTACGGATGCTCAGGGCGGTTCCCGGCCTCCGGCTCCCAGCACCCAGCCGCTCCCGCGCCTTCCCCGCATCGCAGCGGCTTTCAAATGAGACTTAATATCCGGCACACGCGCCTGCCCCGCTCGGCTCGCCAGGGCTTCGAGCTGGAGATGAACAAAGAGCCTCCGTGCATCGTGTCATTGTTTGCAACCAGCATGGGCTTCTCTCCCCAGCCCGCCCCCTTTAGGGGGTACTGTTTCAACACCCGAAATCTACGAAATCTACGCTCCGTCTGATTGACAAAGACCTTGACGTTGTCTCAGGCGGGAGCAAGGCCGGTATGGGGACCGGGGACATTTGAAACCACGTTAGCTTCCGGGGACAACGGGGTGGGGAGGGGGAGCCAAGAGCCGGGCTGCGGATGGAGCAACAGGGGCTCGGGTCTCTTTCATTCGAGACCTGGGGACGGTGATCCGCTCCTGAGACTTTGGAGAGTATTTGCATTTACTTATAGGTTATTTTGACTTGTGAAATCACCCCCTTGCATTCCGCCAGCCTTCTGCCTCTGCACAATAAATTAATTACAATGAATTAGAAGCTTTATAAACCACCCTTGACAGTGCCCTGGCGCGGAGGCGTCCCGCCCTCTGGCCTCTGGCTGGTCCACCGCTCAAAATCAGATCAGGCAAGAGCAATTCTAAAAGGCAAAAGTCTAACATGGAGTACCAGCTTTTGGCTTCCCACAGAATCTATTTCCACGAGTGAATCTGGGAACTAAGAGGATACTGTGATGGTTAGCATTATACGGCAGCTTGGCTGGGCTAGAGCGCCGATCCAGGTGTTGACCTGGTGAGTATTTTGTAAATGTGCTTACTGCTACAGTTGATTGACTGATTACCCTGAGTAATAGGGTGGGCCTCGTCCAATCAGTGGAAGATCTTGAGAAAAAAAAAGCAAACTGAGGTTTCCGAGAGAAAAAAGTAATTATTTCTCAAAACCGCAGTATCAACTTCTGCCTGAGTTTCCAGGCTGTTGGCCTGCCCTACACGCTTCAGACTTGCCAGCTCTATAATTTCTTGAAATAAATTTCATGTGTGTATGTGATCCATACCTGTATCATTTATATCTGCATTAATGTATTATCGATTCTGCTTCTCCGGAGAACCCTGATGGATTCAAGCGTTTAGAAATCTTATGCTGAATTTGAACGGTTCATTGTATATCAGAAGGATGACTGCTCTTCTTCATTTCCTGAGCAGGAAGGCTTGTGCTGTGGCGCAAGGTAGAGCTTAATAATTGTTCACTGGAGGGATTGAAAACCGAAAGACGTCCCATAATGCTTTTCTCAGCTTCTGCCACCCCATGTCCAAGAGGAAACGTTTAGTCCCTCTCCTTAGCCCCACTTCGGAGTCCAGCTCCTCCCGGGCCCTTCTGATAACAGTGTCAAGTTCTGACGCCGGCACGTCATCATGCTCCGCTCTGCCTTTAATATCTGTTGATTGAACCTTATCTTCCCCCAAGGCATCACTGCAGAGCGTCCGGGCACATGACTTCCTCTTGTTTCCTCAACGCTTGTACGTAGGAATCTCTAGAATGATGTTAGTTAGTGGTACTTTTCTTTCCCTGGCATCTTAAGATGCTGTTGTCCTCCCATTAGCTGGTGGACCCTCTGGGGGAATTCTAGGCTCTGATGCTGTGGAACATTTACGGTCTTTGGAATCAGCCAGACCTAGTTTGAGACCTGGTTTTCATATGAGCTTTGAGAACATGATGAAGTCATATAACTTTTATGAGCCTTCCTTATGGGTAAGATGGGGGTAAAATGGCTCAGAGGAACATGTGAGGGATAAATAAAGCAAATAGTTATCAATTATTTTTTTTTTAACATTAGCAGTAAAACACTCATGTTTCCGCTAGTGAAATTCTCAGTGGAACTGCAAAATACAAAGCAGATGAGTGGGAATGACTCTGGTTGGCCCTAAGGAACCCCTCCTACCTGCACCCTAGAACTCCGGTCCTCTCAGTGATAAATGCCTTTAGCAGTTCTCCCTCTGCCTCCTTATCAACATGTGACACTGCTCTTCTGGCTCCTTCCTGCCACCTGAAAACGTGATGGTACAGTCCCCATCTTTAAACCAAACCACCAACCCAAATCGTCTTCCTTCACCCTCTGTACCCCTGCAGTTACTGCTCCATTCCTGTCTTCTTCTCGGTGCCAAAACTCACTGACGGAGTGGTCTATACATTCCTTCTCCATCATTTCTCCTCCAGTTTCATCCTGAACTCCCACTACTCCACTTGGCTCTGGTCAAGGTCACAGAAGACCTTGGTATTGCCAGAAGTTATGGGTGATTCTCAGGCACCGTCTTTCTTTTTAAGGTATGTTGTAATTCCTTTTTTTGAAACGAAATTAAAATTTATTATTTTTGTTGATATATAATTGACTAACAGTGTTTCAGATGTACAGATATATGATATATATACTATATATAAATATATATACTTTTTCAGAGTCTTTTCCGTTATGGATTATTACAAGATATTGAATATAGTTCCCTGTGCTATAGGTCCATGTTGTTTATAATTTTATATATGGGGATGTGTATCTGTTAATCCCAAACTCCTAGTTTATTTCCCCCCCTTTTGCCCTTTGGTGACTATATGTTTGTTTTCCATGTCTGTGAATCTATTTCTGCTTTGTAAATAACTTCATTTGTATCATTTTTAGATTCCACATATAAGTGATATCATCTGATATTTGTCTCTCTGTCCGACTTACTTCACCTAATATGATAATCTCTAGGGCCAGCTATGTAGTCGCAAATGCCATTGTTTCATTCTTTTCTATGGCTGAGTAATATTCCTAATTTCTTTCTTTTCCTTCTTTCTTTCTTTCTTCTTTCTTTCTTTCATCTATCATCTATCTATCTATCTATCTATCATCTATCTATCATGTATCTATCATCATCATCTATCTATCTATCTATCTATCTATCTATCTATCTATCTATCTATCTACCTGCCTGCCTGCCTATCTGTTCCACATCTTTATCCACTTATCTGTCTGTGGGTGTTTAGGTTGCTTCCATGTCTTGGCTGCTGTAAACTGTGCTGCTCTGAACGTTGTGGCGCATGTATCTTTCCTGTTGTGGTTTTCTACAGATATAGGGCTCAGGCACCATATTGCTTGATTTATCAGCAACGTGAGCAACCGTTGAGCTCTTGAAGCGCTTTCCACTCCCTCTGTGTTCTCCCCACCTTGTTGGCAGTTCCTCCTCAATTTTTTTTTTTAGTATGGTTTCTTCTTTTCCTCATGACCTCAAAATCTTTGAGTGCCATAGCACTCAGTTCTCAAGACACACACTTGGGGGCAGGAAAAAGGGATTCATCTAATCCCATAGTTTTAAATACCATGTGTGGACTGATAAGTCCCCAGTGTCATATCCATTTTGGCTGTCTCTCCAGAAAGACTCCTCTAGCCAGCTGCCTAACAGCTCTGCTTGGATGTTTGACAGATATCTCAAATTCATCACGTCCCAAACCAAACTATGAAATCTGCTATTGTGAAGTTTTTTCTATTTCAATAAATGAAAATTACACGGTACAATTTACTCATCTTAAAGCCTTCGGATCATCTTTGACACATCATTCGCTATCACACCCTGCAAAGTTGAATCCAGTGGAAAATATTGTTGGCTCTACCTTCAAAAATATATCCAATCAAACAACCCACTTCTCACCACTTTTACAGACACACCTGGACACACTGAGTCTCGTTAAGTTCACCATCCTCTCTTGCGTGGGTTACTTTAACAGCCTCCTAACTCTCTCCTCCACTCCAGTTTATTCTCAACACAATATCCAGAGTGATCCTCTTGAAACACCAGTCCTGTCATGTCTCTCCCCTGCTCAGTCTCCTCCAATAGCTTTCTATCTCACTCAAAATAAAAGCAAAGTATGATTAAGGGCCCAAGACCCTATACAATCTGTCTCTGGCTGATTAGGATGGAAGCTTGGTACCTACCATTTTCTGTATTCACCCCCCGGATTTGATTGTCCACTTCAGTCCCAATCTCCTTGCTATTCCCCAAATATGGTGAAATACACACCCACCTCAGGACTTTTATAGGTGCTATTCTCTCTACCAGGAATATTCTCTCCTGCGTGCCCACAAGTATATGGTCAGGCCCCCCCAAGATGGCTGTTCTCTTGCTCTCTGTATATCCTCAGCCTGCACCTCTGTACATGACTGACCTTCCTGCTTACCCCAGGCCCCAGCTAGTGATTGTTCTTGTCAAAGGGGCAGTGAGGGCTGTGCTTCTCTGCTGGTTTTTCTGGTAACTAATGAGCCAACCTGACGTCAGTTCCCTCCCGTAACCAGCAGTTTCCCCTTCCCCTTGGGAGCGAAGCCTGCTGTGTCCTGCTTGCTGTCTGCCACACTCAGCAGGGTGTTGCTCCAGGACCTGGCTTTAGACTTGTAAGCTCCTCCACCCGTTAAACCATTGATGTCTCTGCCACTGACTTCAGGCTCTTTGGTCTCTCTCTCTCTCCTTTTCTGTTTTTTTCCCCCAGTTGGAGTATAGTTCACTTACAGTGTTGTTTTAGTTTCAGGCGTATAGCAAAGTGAATCAGTTATACATAGAAATATATCCATTGTTTTTTCCCATATAGGTTATTACAGACTACTGAGTAGATTTTCTTGTGCTATGTGGTGGGCTCCCGTTAATCACCTATTTTACACAGTAGTGTGTATATGTTATTCCCACCCTCCTAATTCTTCCCTCCCCCCAACAGTTTCACCTACAGTAACCATAAGATGGGTTTTGAAATCTGTGAATTTGTTTGTTTTAGAAATATGTTCTTTTGTATTATTTTTTATTAGATTCCACATGTAAGTGATGGGTGGGTCATGCTTGCAGGCTGCGTGGTGCAGCCCAGCACCTAGCCTGCCCCCCATAATCACATGGATCATTCCCTGTCTTAAGAGAAGAGACCTTCTCAGCAATTTCAACCTGACCCTCGTATGTAAAAGGGAGCACCCTCCCTCATCTCTTCATAGCCTTTTTACCTGGCTTTATTTTTTATGGCACTTATCAATACCTGACATATTATATATTCCTTTCTTTACCTGTTGTCTAGTCCCATAAAACCATCAACTCGGTGGCATGAGGAACTTGCTCTCTGTTTACTGTTATATTTATTAGCACTGAGTACAGTGCCCGTCACACAGTAGAGTCTCAATAATTATTTTTTGAATAAGTGAACGAATGAAGTGAAATTGACAGGTCGAGAGCCACGTCCACTGTCCTGTTCCCCCACCCCCACCCCGGGCTGTGAATTCATCCTCTGGAGCTTCAGAGACGGTCTCATCCCCAGAGAGCTACCCTGTCCCTTCCTCTCAGGTCTTCGCTACTTCACAGCAAACCTCTCTGGTTCTTTCCGTGGTTCTTTAAATACGATGGTGGCTCTGACAGCACTTCTGAGTTTCTTTACACTCTGGAATGCAGTTTGTCTAGATTTAGGGATCTGGACACTTAAAGTAAGTCTGTCGTTTTCTGACGATTTTCTTATCTGCCTTGGGCTTCAGTTCCATTGTGTCTATGTCGGTTCCATGCACTCATGTCTGAGGACCAGTCTCCTTGATGGGAGAGCTGGAAACCCAGGACTTTGAACCCAGATAGACAGTGGATTTAAGTCTTGGACCTGTCAGTTTCCTCCTCTGTGAATTGTGCTGAACCCATAACCTCATGTCATAATGTGAGAATTAATTTCCTCTCAAGTGTCTAACACAGTGCCTGACACAGAGCAGACTCAAACGTCTAGGTTCCCTAGACCTTCTCTGTCTCACGTCAGACTTGTGCCTTTGCTTTCAAGCAGTGGGACTATTCTTTCCAGTTTCTTCTTGCTCCATGTGAAGTCTTGGCAAAGCTCTTCTTATCTACACGCTGCACATGCTGGCCTTGCTGAGCAAAGGAAGTGTCTTTTCCCAAGTACCTGTACATACAGGGTCTCAAATTGCAACAAGGGAGATTTGGGCATAGAGCTAAAGTAAGTTCAAGTATGAAAGTAACTTCAAAGCTCCAAGGTGGTATATTATAGACTTTGGATCAGCTCATATTGTATTTAAAAACTGGATGAATTAGAGGTGTGGATGATATAGGTGTCCTTTGATTAGATGGAGGTGTCTAACAAAGAGAACCTCTAGAAACAGTCATTTTATCACCCAGGGAGCACGTTATAGCCTAAGTACATGATGGATGCAAAGGTATTTCCTAAAAAGCCTGTTTAAAGCTTATCGTGTTCTCTATGTCTGTGAGTCTGTTTCTGTTCTGTGGATAAGTTCATTTGTGCCATATTTTAGATTCCACGTATAAGTGATATTGTGTTGTATTTGTCTTTTTCTTTCTGACTTACTTAGTACGAGAATCTCTAGTTGCTTCCATGTTGCTCCAAACAGCTGTACACGCCAAGGAGGAGGGGGAGGGCGAAGGATGGACTGGGAGTTCGGGGTGAGTAGATGCAAATGATTACATTTAGAATGCATAGACAACAAGGTCCTGCTGTAGGACACGGGGAACTGTATCCAATTTCCTAGGATAAACCAAAATGAAAAGGAATATTTTTTTTTAAAAAAAGTGTATACATGTGTGTAACAAAGTCACTTTTCCATACAGTAGAAATTAGCACAACATTGTAAACCAACTATACTTTAATAATAATGATAAAAAACTTAACCTGGGTGGTAATCAGGAACAGACGGCAGTACATTCAAAAGGAGTGACAGCGGAGAGTATAATGAAGGGGTTATTTACCGAGGTGAGGGACGGACGAAGGAAAGCGGAGCAACCAGGCGCAATCCCAAGCTGGGAATTGGGACCAGCCGGGCCTGAAGAGTCAAGGGGAGGGGGCTGTTCCTTGCCCAGAGAGAGCAGCCAGCTTTAGGAGAGGCTGCCTGAGGTGCAGCTATCTCAGAGCAAGGCTGGGAGAGAGTCAGGGGACCAAATGCCCCCAGCTCACTCACTGCCGCCCTGCCACCTACAGCTAGTGCCTCCCTTGGTAGTTCCCAAGTAGACACTAGGTAGCCAGGAAGCTATTGGGTCCCAGAGAGGGATGCAGAGGGAGGGAGGGAGGGTCTGAAGGAGCCGCTGGGGAAGACCCAGCAGGACGGACTCAGTAATAAACAACTTTTGAAGAAGTGAGGGCTTTCCGGATACTATTCTGTTCCATCTGGAATCGTGAATGGTAAGTAGGTATCAATTGTTTGAACAGTTGAGAGTTTTTCTTTTTGATGGTTGTGGAGGTGGGATGGGGCTTTCTCCTTTGCTTTGCTTTTCTCTATTAAAATAACTTTACACCATTGTTGAAAAAGTACTAGGGGACTGTAGGATTCCATTAGTGTGAAGTTAGGAACGGGCTGACCCAGTGTTTGGTGATAGAAGTGAGAAGAGTGGTTACCTCCGGAGTGGGGCTGGGTATTACCTGAGAAGGGGAACAAGGCAACCTTTCTGGGAAATGTGTATCTCTAACTGTATCTTACGTGGGCAAGTATATAGGTAAAAATTCATTGAACTGTACACTTAAGATTTATGTTTATTTAATTGAAGTATTGTTGATTTAAAATATCATCTTAGTTTCAGGTATGTAGCATAGTGATTCAATATTTAGTTATTACAAAATAATGGTTCTATTTCCCTTTGCTGTATAATATATCCTTGTTGCTTATTCCGTGTATTCATAGCAGTTTGTGTCTCTTAGTCCCCTGCTCCTTTCTTGCCCCTCCTGCTCCCCTCTGCCACTGGTTACCGCTGGTTTGTTTTCTATATCAGTGAGTCCGTTGCCTGTTTTGCTATAGGCATTTGCCCTTTCATATGCACCTGCAGCATATGGAAGTTCCCAGGCTAGGGGTTGAATCAGAGCTGCAGCTGCTGCCCTCCGCCACAGCTGCAGCAATGCCAGATTCGAGCCGCATTTGCAACCTACACCACAGCTGCAATGCAGGATCATTAACCCCCTGAGTGAGGCCAGGGATTGAACTCGCATTCTCACGGACACTATGTCAGGTTCTTAACCCACTGAACCACAATGGGAACAGCCCCCCTCCCCGCACCTTGTTTTTCTTTTTTGGCCGCCCTGAGGCATATGGAGTTTCCAGGACCAAGATCAGATCCAAGCTGCAGCTGTGGTGATGCAGGATCCTCCAACCCACTGCGCTGGCCCAGGGATTGAATGCTGCAGAGACGCTGCCAATCCTGTTTCGCCACAGTGGGAACTCTATTTTTTAATTTGTTCTTAATTTTTTTTATTTTTATTTTTTGGCCACATCTGTGGAAGTCCCCAGGCTAGGGACCGAATCCAAGCTGCAGCGCTGGATCCTTGACCTGCTGTGGCACAGCACGAACTCCTTTGTCTTGTTTATTAGATTCCACATACATGTGATAACAGAGTCTTGGTCTTTGTCTGATTTATTTCAGAAAGCATAATACCCTGTAGATCTACCCACATTGTTGACAGTGGCAGAATTTCATTCTTTTTGTTCGTTTCCTTGTCTGTGCCTATGGCAAGTGGAAGTTCTCGGGCTAGGGATCAAACCCATGAAGCTGCTGCAGTGACAATCCCAGATCCTCAATCCACAGTGCCACAAGGGAACTTCCCAGAATTTCATTCTTTTTTATAGCTGAGTAATATTCCGTTGTGTATATATACCACATCTTCTTTGTCCATTCATCTGATAAGGACACTTAAGTTGCTTCCATATCTTGGCCCTTGTAAAAAATGCTTCTATGAACATTGGGGTGCACATATCTTTTCGAATTAGTGTTTTCGTTTTCTTTGGCTGTACACACAGAAGTGGAATTGCTGGGTCTTAGGGTAGTTCTATTTCTAGTTATTTGAGGAACCTTCATACTATTTTCCAAAGTGGCAAGATTTATGCATTTTATTGTATGTAAGTTATACCTTAATAAAAAATAAAGGAAAAAATAACATGGTTATGCTCTTGGAAAAGCAATGTTTATATGTAATATTTTTACATGTTTATACAATCTCTGTGAGCATTTGTGTGCCAGATCTGCATTGTCTCATCCATTCTCTCTACCCTTGTAACCGGCACTTAGTTTTTCAAGGGGCAAAGATAAGGGAGGGGTGTAGTCTAGTTTCAGAGAAAGCTATAGACAATTACCCTCAGTTGAAAATAAACATAATAAAACTATAGAAGTCTAATTTTTGCAACCTGAGAGGGTTTTTTTTTTCTGCAGCTATTCACTTCTAATCACTCTCACCTAATAAATGAATAGAATAGCTAATGTGATTAGACTAATTCACTATTCATCAAGAATATTAAATGAATAGAATATTTTGCATTTCACCAGTCACACGTCTTGAGTATTTACCTGATATTACAATCAGACATGTGTTAGATTTTCTCCCTGCTTCTGGGCCTTAGCTCATGGATAATTAGAGAGTTTAATTAGCCCCACACGGCACTTGGTTCTTGGGTGTGGATGGAAATTACAGAATGTAGAAGGAACAAATCAAAGGCTGTAGAGGAAAGTAGCCCTTTGCTATATCCCCTGAAAGCATAGTAGGGGGCATTGGGCCACGCAGAGTGAATTGTGTCATTCCAATGAATAGAAAATAAATTGCTTTCAAAAAGGTTTTTTATTTTTTTGCTTTTTAGGGCCACACCTGCGGCATATGGAGGTTCCCAGGCTACAGGTCAAATCGGAGCTACAGCTGCCGGCCTGCACCACAGCCACAGCAATGCCAGATCCGAGCCATGTCTGCGATCTACACCACAGCTCGAGGCAACGCCGGATCCTTAACCCACTGAGCAAGGCCAGGGATTGAACCCGCAACCTCACAGTTCCTAGTCAGATTTGTTTCCGCTGCGCCACAACAGGAACTCCTCAAAAAGATTTTAAAAGTACATTAAATTTAAAAAATGCAGGAGTTCCTATTGTGACTCAGCAGGTTAAGGACCCAGCATTGTCTCTGTGAGGATACGGGTTTGATCCCTGGCCTAGCTCAGTGGGGTAAGGGTCTGGTGATCCTGCAAGCTGTGGCAAAGGTTGCAGATGTGGCTCGGATCCAGTGTTGCTGTGGCTGTGGCCTGGGCTCCAGCTGCAGCTCTAATTTGACCCCTGGCCTGGGAACTCCCATATGCCGCACATGCAGTTGTAAAAAGAAAAAAAAAATGCAGTGAGTGAGCATGAAATGAAAAGAAGTAGAGAGTTTACTGTACTTTTTATAAAGAGAACTCCGCCCCCCACCCCGCACCGCAGATCATTCTTGACCACCCCTTGCATTTGACAAAATCATAGACCCCTCAGTTTGTTGGGTGTTTCCTCCCAGCAAGCTGGACAGGTAACTGCCATCTCAGGCCATCAAGCTGCTGCCAGAGCTTCAGAGGACTGTCATTCAGCCCCCGAGGCCTGGAAACGCAATAAAACGGTCTGCTAGCTAAATGCCTCATTTCCAATCACACACAATAATACGAATCAATCCAGTTTCATCTCACAACCTTCTCATGAGCATCTTCTCTGGTGAGACGTGTGCTAAGTGCTGTGGAGGAGAGAGAAGTAACACCGTATCACACCCTCGAAGCTCGGGAAGTGTGGGAGGAGAAAGGGGTGAAAAGGTACCCGGCGATCGCCCTTTAGATGGGCGCTGGGGGAGCCCGAGGCCGGAGTGGTCACCCACGACCTGGGGGAATCAGGAAATATCTGATGATGAAAGTGGTGCTTCACGTGGATCTTGGCGGATGGAGCTCTGAGACGCTGAGGTGGGGCAGGCCTGGCGAAGGGTCATAGGAGCCAAGATGTGGTGGTGAGAAATCTAGTTTGTCTATAGGAAAAAAACAGAGAGAGGCAAAACCTTTCTGGTTTTCATCCAAGCTTACTACACATGACCAGACTTACTCAGCAGCCCTTGTGATGAAAGAAAATATATAGCCCATCTGAGTATCTTTTTTTTTTTTATGAGGACCTTGCTTTGTCCTTACCCTGATGTTATAAGGGCTCCCATTCTCTAAGAGAGCTACAAGGTTATCCTAAGCCTGTTTTTTTCCCCCAGCTTATTTTCCACTAAAAAATACTATGTGGAAAAAATGTCTGTTCTCTGATGGGTAAGGGATTGGACGTTTTTCATGCATTCAGCAAATATTCATTGAATACTTACTGTGTTCCTGATACTACTAACTGAGGCTCTGGGACACAGCAGGGAACTGACTGAGTCTTGGAGCCTACATATGATGTGTTGCTTCGTATGTATCAGGAGATGATGGCGCCATGAAGAAGCTCAAACAAGGCACAGGAGATAGAGTTCCTAGGTTCCTAGGCTGGTGTTTTTGTATATAAGGTTATAAGGAGAACGCTCTCTGTTATTTCTTGAGCAGAGAAGAAAAAAGTGAGACAATAAGCCTGACAAGTATCAGGAAGCAGAGAATGTGCAAAGGCCCTGTGGCAAGAATATACTTGGCTTATATGGGGGCGTGGTAAGGGTGTCGTGGCACAGTGGGGTGAGGACTAGCAGCATGGCAGGAGATGAAGGGGCCCGGGGGACAGGTTGTGAAGTGAAGACTTTGGACTTTTCTCTGTATGAGATGGGAAGCCACTGGCACGTTTTCAACAGAGAGATGGCATGATGTATTTGATGTTTTAAAGGAATCCCTCCAGCTGCTGCGTGGGAACAGATTGAGATGGGGAAGGCAGGGATACAGATGAAAATAAACAGGGTGGTTAGGTGTCCATTGCAATAATCCAGGTGAGGTAGCTTGTTAGCAGCCGTGGTAAGAAATTGCCAGATTTTCAATATATGTTAAAGCAGAGCCAAGGGACTTTGGCTCTGGGGTATGTAAGAGGGGAGGTAAAGAAGGAAGAGTTTCTATTTATTTATTTATGTTGATCTACAGTGTTGTGCCAATTTCCTCTGTAGAGAAGAGTGACCCAGCTATCTATCTATCTATCTATCTATCTATATACATACATACATACATATATATACACATTATTTTTCTCATATCTTCCAACGTGATCTATCCCAAGAGACTGGCTGTATTTCCCTGTGCTTGTTACAGCGCCTCATTGCTTATCCAGTCCACATGCAATTGTTTGAATCTACTAACCCAGAGCTGTCATTTATTAAGTCCAGGAGGACTTGACGGGAACGAGTTCGAGAAAAGTCAGAATCAAGTTTATTTTTAGACACGTTAAGTTTGATGGACCTGTTGGACAGGGAGTGAAGCTATTAAGGAAGTGGTTGGGTGTGTGAACCAGGAATTCAAAGGGAGAGGTCCTAGCTTAGGAGCTAAATTAGGGGGCATTGTATACAGATGTTATGTAGATGTATGTAGATGGGTACTTCAGACCCCAGGTGAGGTGGAATCTCCAGGGAATGGTTTCAATAAAGAGATGAGGTTAGAGTCCTGGGGAGATCCAACATTTAGAGGTTGGGGGATGTAAGCAACCAACACGACTGCTTCCAGAGGGCTGGCCAGAGAGTTAGAAGAGATTCAAGAAACTGGCTTCTCAGAGGACAAATGAAGAGTGGCTCAAGTAGGAGGGCAGCACAGTCTCTCGGAAAGAAAAAGAAGGCTTTTTGGGCATAGGGCATGCCAGACAAATGGAGGACACCGCTGCCAAGTGCGGAAGGCAGAATTCTAAGACGTCCTCAGGATCTCCCGGGTCCTTTGTATGGGTGCTGGGATGGGGACTGGGGTGGATTTTACTCCAGTGATCAGCTTATGCTACAGGGCACAGTGGACACCCTACCTCATCAGGCTGGCCCTTTAAAGGCAAGAGTTTTCTGTAGAAGAAGAAATCAGAAAGATAGACTCCAGTGGCTCTGGAAGGAAGCAAAGGCCACCTTGTGCGTGGACTATGGGGGCACAGGACAAGGAACTCCAGCAGCCTCTGGGGAAGGAGAAAACTCCTTGGCAGAGAACTCTTGGCAGCAGGAAAAGGGGCATCTCTGTCCAACAACCTTGAGAATACGAATTCTTGGAGTTCCCGTCGTGGCTCAGTGGTTAACGAATCCGACTAGGAACTATGAGGTTGCGGGTCTGATCCCTGGCCTTGCTCAGTGGGTTAAGGATCCGGCATTGCCGTGAGCTGTGGTGTAGTTTGCAGACGCGGCTCGGATCCCGCGTTGCTGTGGCTGTGGCGAAGGCCGGCGGCTATAGCTCCTGTTAGACCCCTAGCCTGGGAACCTCCATATGCCGCGCGTGTGGCTCTAGATAAAAGGCAAAAAGACAAAAAAAAAAAAAAAAGGAGAGAGAGAATACGAATTCTTCCAACAACCAGTGATCTTGGAAGAAGGCTGCAGCCCCAGCTGGCACCTCGATGTCAGCCCAGGGAGACCCCGAGCAGAGAATTTAAGCCATGCTCTGCCCAGACTTCTGAATGACTTTTAGATGATAAATTTGTGTTGCTTTAAGATGCCGATGTTGTGATAATTTTTATTTATTTTATTTTATTTTGCTTTTTAGGGCCACACCTGCAGCATATGGAAGTTTCCAGGCTAGGAATCAAATCAGAGCTGCAGCTGCAGCAACTTGGGATCCAAGCTGCACCTGCAACCTGCATCACAGCTCACGGCAACGCCGGATCCTTAACCCACTGAACGAGGCCAGGGATCGAACCCTCATCCTCATGGTTACTAGTCGTGTTCGTAACCTGCTGAATCACAAAGGGAACTCCAATGTTGTAGTAATTTTAAATGCAGCAAGAGAAAATAGTGTCCAAACAAGACTTAGGATTTAAAAGCTATGATAAAACAAGCAAACTAGCCAACAGACCTGCTGTTTAGCACAGAGAAATCTACCCAATATTCTGTGATAATCTGTGTGGGAAAAGAATCTGAAAGAAAATGGAGGTTTGTACAACTGAATTACTGTTGAACAGCAGAAATGATCACCACCTTGTAAATCAATGCTACTTTAATAAAACAAAAAAAAATTGTTTTTAAAAGAGCAAAAAGGGGGAAAGAGGAAGTTACGAGATGCTAAGGGGAAAGAGAGGGGGAGAGTGAGGCAAGAAAGGTGATAAATGCATCTATGGAATAGTTTCAGGGAGCTATTTATCATAAAGTAAATAGTTCCTCTTTGTAGAGAAAGAATTTAAGAAGGGGAGCAATGATTTATTACTGAACGCATGAAGGTTTCAGAGTAAATGCTTGGCCAGACCTGAAATCAGGCTGCGCTGGCAGCTGGCTCATTTGGGGACCTCTGCTCCCCTCTGCTCAGTATTTGATTCGGGGCTTGTCTCCGCAGTAGTCCCTGGCCTGGGCTGCATTTCTAGAGGCAAAATTCCCACTTCTGTTCTCCTCTTGAATTGTCTCCGCAAATTCTGGCTCTTTTCAATATGGTCCAAACTGTGACAGGTTCTTGGTCTGAAGATCCAGAAATTAGACCCTGCCCTGGAGGGAGGAGCCTGCAGTCTGCGGCACTGCCGCTGTTTTTCCGAGGAGGTCCCAGGAACCCAAAGATTCAGGCTTCGGTTTGGCTCTATTCCCTGGCTGTGTGACCGTCACATGTTGTTGATCCTGGGCTGTCGTTTGTGGGAAATGACCAGTTATTAGTATTATTTTCCCCAACTAGAGGCTGGCGCCGATAAAGTGAGAAATGTGGGGCATCGCCTAAAGCTTACTGCTGTTTCAGCTTTGAGGGTGAGCTCCGTCCCTTATCGTTTATTTTAATCCCAAGGCTTCCACATTAAAGACTGTTAACATCCCAGTCACCTAGGACCCGCCCCTCAATATCACAGTGGTAGGATGTTTCTGAAGTAATTAGACACACAGAGAATTGGGGAATGAGGGGGGTTGCCACTAGATAATATTATAAAGGTAAAATTCCACTGCAATGACTATTAGGTATTATGTGTCAATGCTATCTCAGAATGAGTAATTTCTCTAATTATCTAAAACAAACAAAAAGAGCCTGCATAAGATAGTGAATGGCTTTCCTTTATGGTGAAAGAATTTTGATTCTTAGCTGTCAGCCGAAGACAGGGAAACCCTGAATAGGGCTGTTTGCACCACTTTTTTTTCTTTTTAGGCCCACACCCACGGCATAGTGAAGTTCTCAGGCTAGGACTCGAATGGGAGCTGCAGCTGCTGGCTTACGCCACAGCCACACTGGATCTGAGTAGTGTCTGTGACCTACGCTGCAGCTTGCAGCAACTCTGGATCCTTAACCCATCAAGAGAGGCTAGGGATCAAACCGGCATCCTCATGGAGACTAGCTGGATTCTTAACCCACTGAGCCACAACAGGAATTCCTGCACCACTTCAAAAAAAAAAAAAACTTATTGGTGTATAGTTGACTTAGAAAGTTATATTATTTTCAGGTATACAGTAATGTTTGCCCCACTTTTGTCCTGCTGTGAAGTGAATATTAATCTTCAGAGTTCCTTCATTTTATTTATTTTTTTGGCTTTTAAGGGCCGCACCCGAGGCATATGGAGGTTCCCAGGCTAGGGGTCAAATCAGAGCTGTAGCCACCAACCTACGCCACAGCCACAACAACGTAGGATCCAAGCCTCCTTTGCGAACTACACCACAGCTCACGGCAACACCGGATCCCAACCCACTGAGCGAGGCCAGGGATCGAACCCACAACCCTCATGGTCACTAGTCAGATTTGTTTCCTCTGCACCACGGCAGGAACTCCCAGAATTTCTTTTCCCTCCTTCAGTATCACAGAGGCTAAAATAGTATTTCACTGAACTTCAAACCACCAACAAAACCGAGTGGTTGTGAGGAGGAAAGTAGAAGTGGAAGGAGTCAAAAACCTTGCTCTTAGAGGGGACAAAGCATTCCTTTTACCTCTTAATTCACTGAGGAGAGATCAGACATGTGTTTTATCTTTAGCTTCTG
This sequence comes from Catagonus wagneri, assembly GCA_004024745.2. Taxonomy (NCBI): domain Eukaryota; kingdom Metazoa; phylum Chordata; class Mammalia; order Artiodactyla; family Tayassuidae; genus Catagonus; species Catagonus wagneri. The sequence continues at coordinate 2,754,039 of PVHT021183652.1, forward strand.
CGGATGGGAACAGCAGCAACATATCCAGCGGAACCTCATGGTATATGCACGTGACAAAGACATACGAGAAAAAGGCAACTTCATAGCTTTTTCACGGGACGATTACACTCTCAGAACACAGTCTGTTTAAAGGGTTGACGCCATCGTGTGATTTTTCCAGGCACAAGAGAACAGGTAGGAAGGACTTTGATCTCTACCACTGTGTTTAATAGTCAAGTTCGTTGCCGGGACAGGTATTAATTGAGCACCTACAACACAGGACAGAAAAGGCTCGTGCTCACGTGAGGTGTGTGCCCTGGTGGGCAGACGGGATGGGTGAACTGTCAAACATACCATATGTCGGGCGGGGGGTGGCTAAGTGCTGTGAAAAAAAAAAAAAACCTGGAGCAGGGTTGAGATGTGGGGGTGACAGCTGGAGAGGTTGTTGCTGTTTACATAGGATGGCCAGTGAGGCCGGCGCTGACAAAGTGACATTTGAGCAGAGAACTGAAGAGACTGTTGAGGAAGCAAGCCATGGGACAATCTGGGGGGAAGCCGCCCTAGATGGGGGACCAGCAAACGTGGATGCCTTGAGCCAAGAGCACGTTCAGCCTTCATTCGTTCCTTCTTACAGCCTCTCGTTCAGTTCACTTTTTCCTTATAAATAATAACTCCGTGCCAGTGATGTACTCCTAGGGAGCGTCTTTTTGCTAAACTTGTACTTTCTTTTGGCTCTGAAATGCCTATTTGTTAGCTAGCTGATATATATCTGGTATATATGGAAAATAGTAAGACCGGCAAGATTCTCATGCTTAAAATGAGTAGAACCCAATCTAAGAGACACACACAAACACATAATTGTAGCACCCCAGAGGCTTCAGAGTATTGAGAAAATAACTGGGCTCTGAAAGAAAGATCTTAGTCCAGGCTTTTTATTTTTTATTTATTTACTTATTTTTAATTTCACAGCCACATTCGTGGCTTATGGAAGTTCCTAGGCCAGCAACTGAATCCCAGTTGCAGCTGTGACCTGTGTCACAGCTTTGCCGATGCACTGGGCCAGGAAATGAACTGATGCCTGGGCAGCAACCCAAGCTGCTGCAGTTGGATTCTTAACCTACTGCACCACTTGGGAACTCCTCGTCTTTTTAAATGCCTACCCTGGGCAAGTGACTTTCTTCTTTGAGCCACAGGGTCTAAGGCAAATGTTATCTACTGTGGACAACTGTTGTGAGCTGTAAATGAGAGGACATATAACGTATATAGCAAATAGTAGATATTCAATTAATATAACTGCTCTTCTGTCTCTCCTATAGTAACAGTGCCATATGGCTGACTAGTTGAACACGTACTAAGAACAGTATGCATTCATAATCCTAATATTGTACATATCGGGCACATTATATCGTGGTTGCAGATTATAGGCCTATCTCCCATATTAAACCAAGGTTTCCTTGAAGATAAGCAACGTGTGTTAAAAACTATTATTTCTGTTAGCCCAGCTCAACATCTAGCACATTGTAGGGTATTCAGTAAATGTTTACTGAGCGAGTGGAATTAACAAGTGCTCAGAACAGGAGCAGCCAGGATCATTGCTGCCATAAATAATTACAGAGAAGTTCAGAAAGATTAGGTGAATCATTCTTGATTTACAGCAGTGGTCAGAAGTCAGGTTTTCCACAGGGTCTGTATAGGGCCTGAACTATGTAAAAAATTACTTAAAATCCTTCTGAACGTGGCCTATTTTAGAGCTAGTCTATACTTGGAATCAAACAGAGTCCTTACGCACATTTCTTTTACAGTGTGTTTAAGTAGTTAGGAAATGATAACCCCCTGATTCTTAATGGCGGTGGACATATAATTCGATCCCATGAATGATGCAGAAGATGAGTGTCCATTAGTTTCAGCGTGCCTTAAGTGGACCTGGTTAATTTTCATCTTCTGTTCACATTCTTGCTCACTGTCAGGCAGAGACACCAAGCAGCTTTGAATTCTACCTGGCACATAGTGGATACTCAGGAAGTAATGGTTTAATGAATAAATGAAAGATGAATGAACTCTTTTACTCACAACCACTCCTTAAGATGCTGATCTTTACATTCACTGAGATGCCAACATCCTCCACCTTCTCATTCACCATTTTACTGCATCCAAGTCATCTTCCTCCCTGCATCTCTCATTAACGCCTTGTTCTCCGTCCTCAACCTGCCATGGTACCCCCACCCCCAAGCTGACTCCATCCCGTCTCTGCTCCTCAGCAGCACAGCATTACATGGGAGGTTTTCAAAATGCTGATGATATAGACTGACACACATCCAGGCCATCTGACTTCAGTGGGCCCCTGCTGGTGACCTTGTTATTTATAGTTTCTCTACATTCTCCAAGCCTGCCTCGGCAGCATGGCCTCCCCTGACATCACACCTCTCCTGGGACAGCCCACACCCAGTGACTGGGCGAAATAGGTGTATAAAGGCCCAGGCCCTTCGGTCCAGCTATTTCTCATTGATCCACTAGCAATACTCACTCCAGAGCGCTCCCCTAGGTTGTGGAAGGTTTGCATTGCAGTTCTATTTGGTCCTCTGCCAAATATGGCTTCTCCCTTGCTTTCACAGGTGTCAGTCACCAATAAACATCCTGCAAAGCAAAGTGTCTCGGCATCTGCTTTCAGAGGATCTGGCCTGTGACATACCTTTGCAATTATAGAAGCATATGTTCGTATGTGTGGGCATGTGCATAGATACATGTACACATCATGTATAAATTGTATACATATAATATACGTACATTCACGCCCAACCCGGTGGCTCTCTTCCTACCTAAGGTTTACCTCGGCTGATTGACACTGGTTGTTTCTCTCCGTCCTGTACCACATTTCTTCCTCATCTGCTGGTCAGGGAAGGCCCCACACCCTTTGTGCGAGAGTGAAGAGGAGTTCCTTCTCCTCCATGCCTGTGTTTCTCATGAGGACTAGGAACCCTAACACCCTCCCTTCTCCCTCTTTCCCTGATCATAGGACTGGGAAAAAAAAAATCTCAGATTGGGCCAATAGGAGACGATAGCTTTTGACTAGAGCTGGGGAGAAATACTTTTTTTTGACGGAAAAGTTGAAAACAGGTGTGCCAGAACCAGCCTGGGGAATGGATCTAGCCTCTGCTTGTCTTCCTGGGAGAGAGATGGAAGATGTGTACAGCATAGCAGAAACGAGACCGTGGCCCAGCAGTTCTGGAAACATCAACTCTCTAGGCCCAGTCATCTCTTGTTATACTCCTCCTCTCGCTGATTTTTGTGAGCCAGTATATTCCTGTTTTTTGGCCTAATTTAGTTGATGAAGATCTGTCATTTGCTGCCAAGGGTCCTGATGAATAGACCCCTCCAGTTTTGCTCTCCCGTGTTTTCGTGTCCCTTGCAGGACCTTTCTGCTTTAATTATCCCATCTTCCATCTTCATCCTGTCCCTCTCTACCAAGCGGCTTTTCCTTCGCATGAAGGAAACATAGATCTCACTCACAGTGGAGAAAAGGCTGTCCGTTGAGTCCTCGGTTTCTTTAGTTACATTTCTGCTCTCACCTTTTTGCTGTACAGTTTTCTCTTAATCGTGGGCCGTACACACCCTCACATCCTCACTTCATGCTCTTAACCTCCTACATCTGTCTTCTGCCTCACCTCTCTACCAAAACAGCGATTTTGAAACAAGTTATCTAGTAATGGCCCAAACAAAACAACCTTTCCTCAAGGTCATTATCTCGGATCTATTCCTGGCGCATGACACTGTTAATCACTGACAACCTCTTCTGCCCTTTGGCAAGTCGTGGTCTTGAACTTCAGAGAGGCCCTACATTCCACTGGCATTCCTGAGCAGTGAGGTGCTGGTGGAGAGTGAGAAGAGGTCAGAGCCTAAGAGAGGAGGAGGCTTCTGCTTCAGGGTCAGGGGTGGGGGTGGGGAGCAGCTAGAGAGATGATTGGGAGAGCAGTGGGTGGACATGGAGGGCACTTGGTTGGGTGACTTTGTCCTTAGTGAAGTAAGCATTAAGGTCATTGGCTGAAAGCGTGGAAGATGAGGTGAAGATGTCAGTATGGAAGAAACTGGATAGACGTCAGAAATATTTTAAAGAACAAATCGACAAATCCAAGAGAAATGAACACCGTGGTTACAAACCAGTAGCCATGGCCTGGATAAGACAGCTAGCCTGAATTCAATTGTGTAGCTTGTGCCCAAAGCCCAAATTTAGAGGATGCCAGTTAAGTAGCAACTGCAAGCTTAGAGGCCCCACCGGCACGGCTGACCAGGGTCCAGACATGGGTCTGACCCTCAGACCATGGCAAATATTAGATTAGCAAAATTGAGAGAAGAGAAAACATGATGACAAGTTGGCAAAGAGCCCCACTGATGACACGATCCAGGTGGGGCCATCCTCGACACTCCTGGTTCGCAAACGTTTGAGCATCAGAGTCACCTGGAGGGCTTGTTAAAGCACAGCTTGCTGGCTCCACCCCTAAAGATTCTGCCTCAACAGGTCCTGGCTGAGCCGCAGAGCTGCAGTTTCAGGTGATCCTGGTCTTAGCGGTGCGGTGGGAGAACCATGCTTTAAAAGCCACTGCTTTGATGGGAGAAGAAGAAAGCAGGTGAAAGTCATTGATGCCGAGGAGGCTGAGATCCTGGGAGGCGCAAGCCTTTGGTCAAGTATAAAAGCTCGGTGCGCTCAGGGCCTCTCCAGCGAATAGGTGCTCTAAGCGTCCGGTGTCAGAAGGGTCCGTGAAGCAGCGACGGAAGAGCGCGGCGGCGGAGAAGCGCCTTTAGGTGCTGGCTGCGGACACGCTCGACAAGGTAGGTGGAGAGCGAGCGCGATTTTCTCTGAGTTGGGGTCGGGGAAGGGAAAACAGCCTCGCGCAGGGGTTGGAGAGCTATTTACAAAGAAGGGAAAACCACGGGCGTTTCCATCCGGCAGTGAGATGGAAAGAACGCCGGTGTAAGGATTTGCAGCCATGTGGCGGTTTGCTCCTTGAACAGGATTCCCCAGGACGCCAAAGAAGAGACTGAGACGGTGGAGGGAAATGGGCGGATGGAAAGCGCGTGTGGTTGCACGTGGGGCTGACTGCAAGGGAAGGCGGGGGAAGGAAACGAGGTGGGTGGGCTCTGGGCTTGGCCTGGAAGTGGGGAGACCAGAGCTGAAGTTGGGCTGAGTTTGGGGCTGGGACACGTTGTGGGTGAGGAGAGTGCCAGCTAGGCATGCCCCCTCCATGGTCGCACTGCGAACCCCTCTGTTGTGTCTGTGAAGATCTGGCCGGGTTTGCTTTTGCTCTGGCAATGTCTCCTTGGCTTCTGATAACAGTGGAACCGGGGAGAAGTTAGGCAAAGGGTTTTGTGAGTGGGGATAGGAGGCCGGGCAGAGGCTGTGTCTGTATGGATATTTTTAACCCCAGTATCTTTGCAGCAGTATCGCAAGTAAATATTTTTCGAAATACTTGGTCCATGTAACTGACCCCCTTTGCTGTCATCCCTGAAACATACTAGGGCTTGTGTCTGACTGCATATGGCATTGAGTTGAGTGTTGTAGGAGGAAAAGAGCAGACTCATTTGAGCAGTTTAATGGGGCGAACATACACTTTGAGGCAAACACAGCATCCGTCACTTTGCAATCATGCAAAATAAGACTGAGCTAAGGGAGCTCCCGTTAACGGCTCAGTGGGCTAACCTGACAGTGTCCGTGAGGAAGTTGTTTGACCCCTGGCCTCGCTCAGTGGCTTAAGGAGCCAGTGTTGCCACAAGCTACAGCATAGGTCACAGGTGCAGCTTGGATCCACTGTTGCCGTGGCTGTGGTGTATACTGGCAGCTGTATTTCTAATTTAACCACTAGCCAGGGAACTCCCATATGTCACAGGTATGGCCCTAAAAAAAACAAACAAAACAAAAAGCAAACAAAAACTGAGCTAAGAATCAAGATTCTTGTTTGCAGTCTTTTGTAGTTTCACTAGCGTTGGGTTTGTGGTTTCTGAAGCCCCTTGCTGTTGGCGACAATACCATGGGGTGGGAACACATTGGCTTCAGAATTAGGTATATGTTGTGACTCTAGTCCTCGCTCAGCCCCTTTGACCTCAGAATTTACCCACCCGTCTGGTTCTCAGGGTCTTTAAGTGGGGAAAAATAATAATAATAATAATTGATCTCAGTGTTGTTGTGAAATGAAGCAACACTTATAAAGTTTTGTTTGTTTTGTCTTTTCAGGGCCACCCCCTCACCGTACTTGGAAGTTCCCAGGTTAGGGGGTGAATCGGAGCTGCAGCCAGTCTATGCCACAGCAACACTAGATCTGAGCCGCATCTGCAGCCTACACCACAGCTCACAGCAACGCCGGATCCTTAACCTACTAAGCAAGGCCAGGGATCGAACCTGCATCCTCATGGATACTAGTCAGATTTATTTCCACTGAGCCACGATGGGAACTCCAGCACTTGTGAAGTTTTTAAGCACATTCTGGAATATACTAAGTGCTCAGTAATATCCGTTTTTTCTTTCCTCTCCCTCGTCCCCGCTTCCACCTTTATCGTTGTTATCATTCCTTTAAGGGGCCAGAGAACAATCTGACCGTGGGAGCGCAGGGTGCCGATGAGCAAAAGGCCTCTTGAAGTACTCGCCTCGCAGCACACACTTCTTACTGCTGTGGGAGTAACTTTCTTGTTTGGCAGGAAAGTTTCCTCCATGTTACTAGCTCCTTTTCCATGTGGTACGTGCTTGTAATGCGGGGCTTGGATGTTCTAGAAAGGGAAAGCTTCTCAGAGGAAAACAGGGATTACATTTCCCTGCACATACGCTCGAGTTTGAAGTTACGAGGAAGAGACTTTTGCCAAGTCTGGGTCCTGCTTGGATGATTGTTCTGAACCTGAACGTTCTTGGCAGTGCTTACAGCACGCACCTCCCTTCATCTGTCCTTGGGCTGCACATACATGGAAAATTTATAGTTTATTTTCCCAGTGCTTCATTGGGGGTGTACTTCCCCGATGGTGTCAATTAGTTTAAAAAAAAAAAAACACAACCTATATTTCCGATGTTCCCCATGCCACAGCGAGAACAAGCTGGCAATAACTTTCTCTGACACTGTGAATACTTCCAACTTAGTTTCAAAACAGTTAAAAAAAAACAAACAAACCACTTTTATAACAAACTCTGTGTATACTTTGAGTCTCCCAGGAAAACTTGCATAAATATCACCAAAGTTAGTTGAGAAGGATGGGGTGGGGGGACGGTTCTGCTCTGAATTCTGTAGGTTTCTATCCTGTTTGGGGACTTGAGGGTGCAGGGAGGAGTGAACGCTTTGTGGAGTAAAAATACTAAGGTGTTATAAGGTTTTTGCACTGTGAGTTGCTCTGATCAATTTTAGACTCTAGCAGAATCTACCCACTTCAGTTGAAAGTGAAGCGAGCAGACATCCTTGTTCACTTACTATGTAAATGTCAGCGCTGTCAGCATGGGTTTTACTTAGTCCTGCTGTATTTTGTTTCTGGCCTAAAGAGTGTTTCTCTTTAGATTCCTTGAATTAGATGATGCAAGTCCGGAGAATAAATTTCTATGAGTATGAGAGAGCCACCCTGATGCTTTTCCTTCTCACAGCAATGTGGGTGTGTGGATATCTCCCTAAGGAAATGACCGTGATTCTGAGGATTATTTCCTTTATATTTAGAGGGAAGATGAGACTTGTTAGTGGAAGTGGGGGAGCGCAGATCTGAACAAAGTGGGCTCTACTGTTCGAGGGGCACAGTGTCCCCATCCTACCCTGAGATTCTCTTCGGGCACATTTTCCCAACGGGCCCGTAGGTCTTGCGTTGTCTGCTGCACCCATTGTGATGCTCCCGTTTTTCTCTCAAGGGGGAAATTTAAAGGGGCAGTGATGACAGCACCCATAACCCATAGGGTTAGCAGCTAAGGACTATGAGGCCTTAGAGACTGCGTGTAAAATGGAAGTAGAGAGTTCCTGCTGTGGCTCAGTGGGTTAAGAACCTGACTCTTTTCCACGAGGATGCAGGTTCAAACCCTGGCTTCACTCAGTGGGTTAAGGATCCGGCGTTGCTGCAAGCTGCCGTGTAGGTCACAGATGTGACTCAGATCTTGTGTTGCCATGGCCGTGGTGTAGGCCGGCAGCCGAAGGGCCGATCTGAGCCCTAGCCTGGGAACTATGAAATGCCTCTGGTGCAGCCATAAAAAAGAAAAAATAAAACAAAAAAAGCAGAGGCTGGGATGAGCTGCTTCATCCTGGGCATCAGTCAGCATCCTCTCTTTATTAGAGCATTGCCCTCGCAGGTTTTATGTATGTTTGTCCTTTGGTTTGGGGATTTTTTTGGCTGCAACCATGCGTATAGTAGTTCCAGGGGCAGGGATCGAACCCATGCACAGCAGCAACCTCGAGCTGCTGCAGTGACAATGCAGATCCTTAACCCACAGCGCCAGAAGGGAACACTGAGCCCTTACAGTTTTGCTCCCTGGTTAGTTTCTGGGGCCCCTACTTATGCTGGTCCCCACAGACAGAGGTGAACCTGGCATTTGCATGGTGAGTCTGGTCTCCAGTTTGCAGGCTTTGTTTCCAAAACAGGCTGGTTTTTCCTGCAGATCTGGCCATGCAGGAGCACCGAAGCATTGGCATTTTCACGCCGAGGTCTCCGGGAAGCCTGCAGCCAGACAGGTCATGCTAAACGCTCCTGATCAGTCCTCCGTGGAGCAGGCAGTGGTCAGGGTCCAGGTGGGCTGCCGGTGGGCTGCCGTGGGCCTCTTATTCCTGGAGAACAGCAATTCTCCATCCTCCATCCCACTTTCCGGGGGAGGGGGTGGAGGAAGGAGTAGGTCATGCATGTTTAATCAGGGGAAAGTAGGCGCACGTTATTTGGATAAACTACTTAATAGCGGTGCCAGCCCCTCCTCGGATGGGAGTAGATGCCGCCTGGCCAGCCTAGCCTGCTTTCATCTTTAATCATCTCTTCTCGGTGGTTTCCTTTGAGTGGGGATCTACGAAGGCTCCATCTCTCCATCAAACCGCATCTCTAATTTAAATGGCTGTTAATAAGGGTTAAATCTGCAGCTGAGCTGGCCCTTCACTTGTTACTCGCAAAGGGGGAAGAAAAAAATCAGTGGAGCAGGAAGCCAGAGGGGCGTCCATTTTGAGAAGCCGTAATGAATGACGCTTCCTTAGGAAAGCTGGCAACCTCCAGTTCGGCTCCCTCAGCCTCCTTTTCACCAAGCCGAGCCCTCTGCGACACATCAAGTTTAATGAGACTGCACAGATCTCAAATGAGGAAGGGGAACACTGCTGCTGGGGCACTTTATTAAGGAGGATCAGAGAAAACTGGCTGGCTTTTAAAAGGAGCCCCTAACGGCAAAGGATCTTTTGGGGGGAGTGTTTCACGTCCCCTCTGCAGCCCTTGAGCGACCTAATCCAGTGTGAGCTTTTGGGTCTCTGCCCTGGCAAGCAGGTCCTCAAACCTCAGGACCACCGAAGACCCAGAGGGTCGTGGTAGGTCATTAGGGATCTTTGATTTAAGCGCCACCCACCACCCCCGTAGGCCATTAGAAGGAAATGGAGAGAGAGGTTCTGTAACTGTCTTCCCGGTGATGAATCATCCTCGTAACCATATTTTCCAAATCAATAATTAAATCGCTTATTTAGCCAAGAGGAACTGCACTTGTGTGCACAATGGCAAGATGTTTTGAAATCTAGAGAATCTGGTGGATGTGTGGGTTTAGCAGATGGGGCTTTATCTGGGCATCCCGAGACTTTAGTTCAAATATCAGACTCGTGTAGTGAAATGCTCTGACTTGGATTTCAATGTACTCATGTAGAAAATGAGCAGCTGAGGGCCATCCACACTTCTCCACTGAGACTTAGAATTCTGAGTTGGTCTTGGCAAACACAAGATTCAATGGTAGTAAACCAAGGAAACTTGTGTGTGCTAGACCCAGCTCCAGGAAATAGCTGCAACTCATCTCTTTGGTGGGTCCGTTCTTTTTTTTTTTCTCTTTTTTAGGGCCACCTCCACGGCATATGCATATGAAGGTTCCCAGGCTGGGGGTCGAATTGGAGCTGCAGCTGCTAGCCCACACCATAGCCACAGCAATTCGGGATCTAAGCCATGTCTGCAACCTGTACCACACCTCATGGCAACTCCAGATTCTTGACCCACTGAGCAAGGCCAGAGATCGAACCTGCATCCTTATGAATACTAGTTGGGTTTGTTACTGCTGAGCCATGATGGGAACTCCGTTGGGTCCTTTCTGAATTCTCCCAGAACAACTCTCCTAGCCTGCAGGGCTCTGGGTATTGCATTCCAGAGCCTCTCCCTGTCTCCAGTCTCTACTGCAGGAAAATTTTCCTTATGTCCTAAGTTAGAAAACTAATCATCAGATGATAACTGACACGTCCAACACTATTATCACATCGCAAGCACCAGGCTGAGTGATATATGGGCATGATACCGAAAGTCCTGGTAGATAAGAACATAGGCTGACACCAGTCTTCCTGGGTTCAAGTCGTCATTTGGCCACTTCCTAGCTATATGACCTTGGGCAAGTTACTAAACATAATGTTTATTAATATCTGGCATATAGTAGGTGCGATAGAAGTGCTCATGTTATGATCTCATCTAAATCTTGAAATACTCCTGTGTGGGTAGGATTATTCCCATTTTACAGATGGGAACCTGTAATTCAACAACTTACTTGAGATCAGCTGGTTGGCCGGAGGCAGTGCTGGGAATTGAGCAAAGTGTGACCTCCTAACCAGCGTTCTCGTGCTCCTTTTGATCTTTCAAAAGATCTTTGTGCCTCCGTGGAAGTAAAATCAATCAGCAGCATTGGCGGAGTACGGATTTTAATACTTGCCTCTGCATCTCTATCTCATAGCCCTTGGCTTTCTCTTTACTCAGTATTATAATTCCTGTTTCAGTTCTTTTCCTTATTTGTGTGGCCTTCTTTCCAAGGTCAGTGCATCTTTCCATTGAGATTCCACTGAGACCTACTTACGGTGTCTCCTTCTGTGCCCTTGATTGGTTGAACCCCTGTTCACACATTGCTGGGCAGGCCTGACCCAACTAATTGCAACTGGAAGGGAACCAACTCATCAGGAATGTCTAGATCACCTTGCATCCCAAATGTCAGCAGCTTTCTGGAACAGAGGCTCAGAATAAATAGCATCTGAAAGGAAGGATGGGAAAAAAGCCTTGGAGTCTGGATAGGGGGGGTCAGAGAATAAAGCATTGTAACACTTGGGACCTTTTTTAGAATGATCTGGAGGATAGCGGTGAAATTAGTCATACCTCTTGAGGGCAATATTTTGTTTAGTTTCTTCTCTGTTGTAAATTAGTATGGGTGGTTCAAACTGAAGAGGCCAGATCCTATTTGCTGGTTTACTTACAATAACTGATTCATTATCTTCAGTGAGACACAGCCTGTGTTCCAACAACCGGTGCACACGTAAGTGTTTACTGCTGTTCTGCTCCTAAGTGTGTGCATTTTGGCGAGTCCACTGGACTTCCCAGTGGAAAGAAACCAAGGCTGGTGAAAAAGTGGAGGCAGAGCTCCGAAAAGCATCTAAACTTAATTCACCAGTCCTGGCTGGCAGTAAGCAGAGGGACTGGGCCACAGGAGACACTGGTCAAGAGAGGGTCCCCAGAAGGGCGTTTATCAGGGCGCGAGGGGACAACTCGACAATAAGCCCATTTTGCTGCTCAAGGAGCAGCACTTGAAGACTGTGTTCAGTGCCAGAGCCGGGGACAAGCCTGGAGACAAGGGTCAGATTGTAGTTTTCTGAGGCGACTTCAGTGCAGCCAAAGGGAATCGGGGAGCAGCAGGGAAAGAGAATCCTCTCTGGGCAGAGCTGTCCGCACCTGTGCTGCTTCCCGCACACCCCAGCAGCCCCGCTTGGAAGCACTCCTGAGATGCGGTGTCCCGGGGAGACTTTCCAAGGGCTCCTCGGTTGCTTTCCCTCCCCCTCCTGAAAAAGTCGAAGCAGTAAAGACAGAAAAGAGGGTGGCAGAGAGGGGAGAAGGGAAGGGAGGAAAGAAGTGAGGGTCTCTGGCCAGGAAGGAGGGCGTTTGTGTGATGGATGAGGCTTTAGGCAGAGAAGGGCAAGTTGGGGGTTAAATGTATAAGAGAAAAGAATGCAAAACATCAAGACTCAATAGTGCCAAGAGGTTCGGTCTACTGAAAAGCCAAGGACGTCTGGCTGAGTGTGTGGTGAGGGAAGTGGTGTTAAATTCAGGCATTTCAACCCTGTGACTTTGGGCAGACTTCAAAACCCGACATAGCTGTGGTGCGGAGCGGCGATGAGCGGACAATGCCCAGGGGCTGCCCGGCCTCCCCCTCCCCCGAGCCCCCGACACCCCCCTCCCCACCAGGGCAATGAAGGAATGTAGGCGGAATCCGCCAGGCTGGGGCTCCAGTAGGGATAACAGAATTCACGGCCTGAATGGGGGCCTGAATGGGGGGTGGGCCCGCACCCCGAGGCTCGGAAAGACAAAGGGTTTGTAAGGCGGGGAAAATCTGAACCACCTTGCATCCGCGTTCTGTACCTGACTCCAAAATTGCAAGATGTGCTATTGTTTTCCCTTAGGTTTTCCGCGCTCTTCTTTATCCATGTCCTTCTTTTTAGTGACTGGGCGCTCTTGTTTCTCTGCTCAGTGAAGGGGGGAGGCTGAGTGGGGTTAGGCTGGGAGAGGATCCTGGAAGCAGGAAGGAACAGCCCAACAACTGGACCTTCCTCAGCTGCAGGAAAATCATTCCAGATTTGCAAAGGCCTTTAGTGAGGTTTACTGATGGGGTGCCTGTGACTTTGCCAAACAAGCTCTTTTGTCACAATCTTCCCTCACGCCTGGGTCTCTGCTAGCACCCTGAGCTCCGCTACTTTTGAGGAGTTGAATCGGAGGGAAAACACAGTTTGGACAAAGGTGTTTCATGGAGGGACAGAGGGCAGGCTGCCTGCTCTTTATGTAAAATCTGGCAGAAGGGAGGCTGTGTTTTGACACAGAGGCCAGTACTCGGGAAGCAGGGAGGAGAGGAAGAAAGAGCAGAGAGGAAGGGAAGAAAGGAGGGAAGGAAAGAAGGAAGAAAGGAGAGAGAAGGGTTGGAGAGAAAGAAAAGACAAACCATAGCTTGAGGTTCCAGGAGGATGAATAAATGGAGAAAGGAGTAGAAGGAACTAATATACTAAAAATGCATGTTTCAAATTTCCCCACCACCGTCTCTTAGAATTACAGAGCTCTGCACAAACAGCCTGATGTAGACCTGAACTTAACCTTCAAAAACAGGCAGGTTGGAAGTTTATAGCATTTTAAACATTTTAAACAACAACAACAAGCCTCATTGTTTATGCGGTGAGAGTCCCTTAGGCATGTGAAGTTCATACTCAAAGCAACCAGAAGTCAAGAATTGAAGTGTGTAGCAATAAGAACAGCCGTGAAAGCAAAGCTTCTGACTTAAATGAAAATAGAATACAGAGGGAACTATTGTTTGTGTTGTTTGCACTGGGACTTCTAATTGGGTTATTATCTAGAACCCAACCCAGTCTATCTCCTAAAAGCTTGAAACTTAACTCCCAGGCTGTTTTCAGGAGGAAAAGTCCCTTAAACCCTTTCTTCTCCTCCAAGATCTTGAACTTCAAGTGTGGAATGTACCTGATGGATAATAGGGAAATGCACTGATGCGTATGTGCACACAGAACACCGATATTAGGTTAGTACTCTGAGGCATGTTTTATGTATGTGCGCAGCGACCTGCAGATGCATTAGCCCTACTGTGCCGCAAACTCGGGGCCCCCATGTGTGGACGCACCACACAAGCACCGATGAGCATGTGGGATGAAATGTCTGGACGCGCCTCCACTAACCCCCAATCAGGGAAAATGCTTTTACAGTATTTCCACTTGTTCTGCATCTCAGCACAAATAAAAAGTCGAAGAGATGGACCTAAAGATGATCATACTAAGTGACGTTAGTGGAAGACACACACCATATGATACTGCTTATATATGGAATCTACAGAACGATACAAATGAACTTCTTTGCTGAACAGAACAGGCTCACAGACTTTGAAAACAAACTCATGGTTACCAAAGGGGTCAGGTGGCAATGGGAGGGGGGCGGGGGAAGGGATGGACTGGGGTTTGAGGTTAGCGTACGCACACTGAGGTATATGGAGTGGCTGGCCAACAGGGGTCTGCCGTATAGCACAGGGAGCTCTACCCACTATGCTGTGACCACCTATGTGGGAAAAGAATCTGAAAGAGAATGGCTGTGTGTGTATGTACAGCTGAGTCACTTTGTTGTAGAGCAGAAATGATCACAACCTTGTGAATCAACTACATGTCAATACAACTTTAAAAACACGGGGGAAGCTTCCGTTGTGGCTCAGCAGTAAAGAACCCAAATAGTATCCGTTAAGGACATGGGTTTGAGCCCTGGTCTCGCTCAGTGGGTTAAGGATCCGGCGTTGCCATGAGCTGTGGTGTAGGCCACAGACATGGCTTGGATCCTGAGCTGCTGTGGCTGTGGTGTGGGTCGGCGGCTACAGTTCCAATTCAACCCCTAGCTTGGGAACTTCCATATGCTGAGGGTGTGGCCCTAAAAAAAGCAAATAAGTAAATAAATAATGGGAAGAAAAAGTAGGAGAGACAAAGAAATGAAGGAGAAATCTGCCACTCACTGGGCCAGGACCTAGTACGCGTGGGGCACTGCGCTGAGGGCACCTTTTGCCTGTCACGTGGCAGTTCATTTCGTGTAACAGCTGCTTTTAGAATCCTGTTTAGCACATTGCACAGCCGAAGCAATCTCTTCTGGTAAACTGCCTCAGAGAGAGCCATCTCGCTTTATGAAGCCAGCTGTGAGGAGCTGGAAGGCGCACAGCTGCAGACAGCTGCAAGGCTGGCCCGTAAGGGGATCCCAGAGAAGCGAACTCCAGCTCACAGGCCTGAGGCCGGCCGCAGGAGGGAAGGCTCGGCAGTGGGGGGGGAGCTGCTTCTGCATTTGCTGTCCAGGGCTTGTGCCCCCTGTCTCATTTATCTGATGGACTCGAACCCATCAGTAGAACTTGCAGAACCAAGTGACCTGGGAACTGGAGCCGGTTTCCCCAGGCCCTCCTTCTCCATTTGTATAGTTTCCCCGTGTGATTTTTATCCTCCTAAGACTACCTCCCCCTCTGCCTCCCTCTGACTTGCCAGTTGTCTCTGGAGATCTAGGAGATGCCTTTTGTGGGCTCCACGAGAAACCAGGCAAAGCCCTTGAAGCCAAAGAAGATTCTAGAAGTGCATTAGGCAGGAGGTGAAGGAAGCCCTTCCTTTATTGCCAGTGAAACCTTTGCCCCAGGCAGGAGAAGAGAACCTATGCTTGTCGCTCTCCATTCAGTTTTTCTAGAGAAAAAGTGGCTTGAGCCCTGGGAACACTGCCTGGTGATTTCACCTCATGAGAATTCCCTCATCAGCCCTACGAAAACTAATACAGCTGGCGAAAGCTAATAATCCTTCCCAGCATGAGCTGTCCGCAGGCTTGCCTTTTGAACTTGGTCATTGAGACTTATCATTGAGTAACAGAAAATGCTTTTAAAAACATGTTCTGAGCAAGGAGAATAAAGAGGTCATAAAAGGACCCAAGAAGCAGCTCCTCATTGACTGTGTGACCTGGCCTGAGCCTTGGCCATGCTTGCCACATACAAAGTGCCCAGAAAAGCCAATGTTCCTGTCACTCTGATGGTTCAAAGCTAGCAGTGCTGGAGGGGCGGTATCGAATGTCAGCTGGAGGGGTTGGGGGGTGGCGAGGAGAGTTTCAAACTATAGACAGGAGATGTGTCTAGGGGTTAGGGGCCGAGGAGAGCAGCAGTGGGTCAGGAAGGAGGCTCTGAGGTGGGTCAAGTGCAAAAAGGTTCAGGACACAAGTTGAGAAGCTGGCAAGAGTGAGAGTCTGTGCTTATTAGGTCCTGGTCACGTGGAAGTGTAGTGGGTCCCACCCAATTTTTTATCTCTTACACCAAGGATATGGTCTATTTCCAGGGAGACTGAATATTTGCTTTGCAGTTTACATCTTATTGCCCTTATCCGCTCATTGGTGCCCTCAGCAACACAACGAGGTAAGCAGAACAGCTAGGGTTGTTGGCGTTTAATTGACTTTGAAGCTCAGGCTAAAGGAGATGAAGAGATTTGCCCACTGTTACTAATGGCGGAGACAGAGCTGGAACTCGGGGCTGGTGACACCCTGTTCAGTGCTCTGTCTCCTGTACCCTATGACTCCATGATGTTGTTTAGAAAGGACTGAAACTCAAGAGGAGGAAGGACTGGATACTGGGAGCGTCTGGAGTGTCACTCCCAGGCATTGGTAAACTTTTCCAGCAGTGCTTCCAGTGACTGAAATCACTCCATCTGTTTTCTGTCCCTTGATGTTTCCTTCAAACTGCAGCATCACAAGAAATAATTTATTTGGTTCAGTCTGGTCCTGTGATCATCCTTGAGCTCAGAAGGTACCCCGTAACTGGCAGCTGTGTACGGAGTCAGAGAAAGGTGTTTCTCCTAAGAAGTCCTGTGCCCGCTTTCCTTCTCTCCAAGGGCTGGTGGAAGGTGCTAGTGAGACCACGTTTGCTAAAATTCTTTTTAAAGTGTGAAGCGCTATACATATTCATTCACTTATTAAATGAAACAAAAAAATTCAAGCGCCTGTGCTGAAGTAGATGATACCATGTTAGGTTCTGGGGATATAAAATGGAACAAAACGCGGCGGGGGGGAGGTGATGAAGGTAAGTACTGTTTTGGTTATTTCGTTCCCCAAATTCCACAAAGCCCTGGATACAGATTTCTTTTAGTTCTTCAACACTCCCCAAAGAGTACCCAATTACTGAAGAGGCACAAGGTTCAAGAACCTGCCCAAGTAAGCCTGGGTTTAAGGTCTGGGATCTAGACTCCAGGGCTAGTGCTTTCGTGAGATAAGCTGTGATACATAGGAGAGGGTTAGAGATGCAGGCCAGGACCATGATGAGGAAGCTGGAACGGGCTCCATAGGGGAGGGATGCTGGAAGATGGATGAGGAGCTGACCAGGAGGCAGAGTGATGGTAGGGGGTCTACCTCAGCTGAGGGGAGAGCATGTAGAATGGCTGGAAGTAGGATGGAGAAGAAGCAGCAGGCAACAAGGAGCCGTTTATTCTCTCTCTCTCTTCACTTTCTTGGTTCATTTCTTATGGTTTAATATCAACGCATAGAAAACTTCTGCTCTGAATTTCAGTGTTTGTCTTTCCATTGAGTAATAATTCCATCCAAGGAAAAACCATTCTGGGTGGTAAGGAGGGTCACTATTTATTTAAGATGTGGGCAAACCCCTAATCAAAACTTCTACCATCATCCAAGCCAGTGTTTTCCACCAAGGCGCTTTGTGAAAACTTTTGCCTAAGGCTTTCAGATTTGGTTTGCTAGTTAAAATAATATAATTTGGCAATTGCTGAGGCTTTGTGTGCGTCTGTTGTGTGTTTAAGTGGAACCTCATGGCAGATTTGGAAAATCAGGTCACAAAGGCTGGTTGAGAGCTACCTCCCTTTGGAAGCACACATAGGCTTCCATCTCTGTGTTACCATCTTTTACAAAGTTTTAGCATTTTCATCATCATTGAGGTCATCATTTTCAGCTGTGGGTTTTGTGAACATCTGTTGTCATTATGGGACCATGAGCTATTCCCCCGGGGGGAAAATGGAACATGTATGAATATGGTCAAAGAGAAATAGGTAAATATAGATGCAGAGTGCATAAAAGAATCCAGGGAACTCTGAAATTAAGTTAGAAGGCTGAACCTTCATGGGAGTTTAATTTGCAAGAGGCATTGATGAGACCGTGGGAAGTGGTGCTGAATAGGGAAGCAAATGCATATTTGCATAATTTCTATCCCTATTTGAACTTCCACTGTTAATTTTGAAACTTTTAACTATTTAGCATTCAAATCTATCATCTTTATAAAAAATAATATACAGCCAAACTGCTTTGTGACTTATAAAGTCCCAGTGACTTGTTAGTGGTTCCTACTTTTGTTTTGGGTATAAAGGCTTATATGTCCTTTTCGGCTTCTGGAAACCAAGCCTCAGAAGTCTGGTGATGTGGACAGAATCCCTGTGAAATTAACAGAAAAGGATGGGACTAAAATTCTGATCTTATGACTTTCCCAATGATTTTTAGAGAAGATCTTGCCACGAGTCTGCACCTTGCTTTCACTTCTTGGGAAAACCTCTTTGCAGAATATAGGAATATAGAAATATGATTGGCAGAATAGTTCCATTTGCAGAACCTATTTATAAAACCAAAATCTCCCTCTCTGGAGACTTACAAAGGAAAATTATCTTTTGGATGTGACTTGAAAGAAGGCTTCCCTATCTTGAAGCAGGAGCGTGTCTAACATATTCTTGATCGAGACGTAGGATCCTGAGATTCCACCTGAATAGGGTTTCTGGTCCCCACAGTGATAGAACAAGGAAAGCATCACAGTCAGCCATCCTTACTGTCTTCCTTTACCCAGGCAAAGCATTGACCTTCAACTGTTCTCCATTTTTTTCCCCATTGCCTCCACCAGTTGCATGTTCTTAATGTTGTTGCATAAATGAGTCTAATTAGGAACATAAGTCTCAGACTGCAGAAAATCGCTTAGCTGCTCTCCATGAACACTGAGTTTAAAGGAAATAGAATTAAAATGCAGAGCGGTGTCACAGTATCCCTTTCTCCATCCCCTTCTCTCTCTCGCTCTGTCCTCACTTCGTTACCGCAATGACTCTCATGACTCAGTATTCCTAACAAACATCTTGCCGTTGGATTTTCATTTCCACTCATTCTTCTTTTATAATCTTTTCCTACGCCTTACAGATAATGTGAAGCAGATATCTTCCCAAAGTCACTTCTGCTTTGTGTAGCAAATCATTTCCAGAGGCAAACTCTTCTCTTTTGTTCTGCAAGAACTCTCCCCCACCCTCCCCACCTCAGGTCTCATGTTGATCCATCCATTTATTCATCCATCCATCTTAAATAACCATTTATCAAGAGCAGATCTATTCAGACTGTGTGTTAGCCGACACACAGGGAACACACTTTAAACTTTGCACCCACCTCCCTCACTATTAAAGCTGGAGGATGAAAGCTGTGTTCAGTTTTCAGCAAAATGCACATACCAGACTCTCCATAAATGCACAACTTGTGAGCATGTACTATATTCTTTTTCTGGAAGCATATCCACCTAAAAGAGGTTGGAAAAAAGTCAATCCTCCCCCCTCTCTCTAGGAGATTGAACCAATTTGAAAAAGTGCATAATAAGCAATTAGATATTAAATGAAGTAAAAGCCTAAGAGGCTCTGCACACTTAGGGAAGGTTTGCATTGATCATAAAAAGCTCATTAAAGGATGAAGCCGGAGTTAGAAAGATGGGTGATATTTGGATAAAGAAGACAAAGGATGATAATATGGAAAATCGACTACTTTCTAGACTTTAAGTTCTGTATACATAGATACTTAAGTGCTATTATTTATATAATATATATATGTATGTGTGTATTACCTCATTTAATGCATACGGAAACATGTGATGTAGTACTGTTAATGCAGTCATTTCGTGGATTGAGTAAATTGAGCAGAGAGTTTAGGTAACACAGTTAGGAAATATCAGACTCAGAATTTGTACCTAGGAAGACTGGCTATAGAGCACAGGCTCTCAACCACCGTGCAATAGAAGTCCTAATGGTAAACAAGAGGGGAGGGACAGGAGAGGGCAGATGAAAGAGGCCTGTGAAAGAACCAAGTTCAGCTGAGTGAAGGATGAGATGTTAACATTCTCCAAATAAATGAATAACATTATTTGTTTGGTAGCATTCACCAAATAAATGCATCATTGCATAAAATCTCTCTGTCACTCACCTGTTTGTTAAAAGGAATATCTGCTGATCCTCACGAGTTCAGCTCAAGGAATCCACAACAATGGGTTAACTTTGTTCCATGGGCCAAGTTTTATTTTTTCCCTGTTAAAAATAATATTTAATACAGAGCTCAGACCATTTGATTTATCGCCTGTTGGAAAATCCTTTTCATCACTGTATATTTTACCAGTAAATATTTAATCCTTGGCACCAAATGCCACCCTGTTTATTGACTTTAGGGTTCGTATTTTATAGCAAACTAAATTCTAAAATAGCCTATGAAGAAAAGGATTGCTCATCTACATAGTCCACTGAGAAATAATCCCCCATAATACCACTTGATCACCCTTTTAATTATTGGAAAACTTGATCACTGTAAAAACAAACTCTCCTTAACAATAATATCTGTATTACATTACGCTTGCTGTGGAATCCCACGTTTTCTTCCCAGAAATTGTCTTAGGCCCCAAAACATGACCAGAATAAATGGCCTGGCTAGAAGCTTAGGCCTTTGCTTGGGTGGCCCCAACTCCTTGATGATCCCGTTCTTCTGTCTTTGAAGCTTTGGTTTCAAAAACTTAAAACCACTAGACTCAGAAAAGATAAATCTTTCTCAGCTTGCTTCAGAAAATCTAAACCCAATAAGAAGTCAGTGGCTTCTGGAGAGAGTTACTCATCCGTCTGTGAGAAATGGCCCTTTGGGCTCTCCCTGTTTTCTTCCTGAACTGTTGGGGTTGTGCTCTACCGCATCACTCTAAACCATCTGAATTTCCTCTCCTCTCTGCCCTTCCACAAATCCTCTATTTTTAAAGTATTCTATATTCTGCTTATACCCTTGACTTTGGAGGAACTGCCTTTCCTTCTCACCTTCCCCTCGTAATTGAGATCATAAAGGACTATTATTTTAGTCAAAGTTTAATATAGAGAGCTCGCTCATCTTTCACGAAGACTTCCCCAACTTTAAGTTGAAAATCTTTATACACATCTTAATTCTTAATACACGAACACCTTTTTTTTTTTGCCATTTCAATTCTTCTTATTTCTTTATAATTAGTAGAAAACTTAAGTTGTCTCAGCTTCTGAAGTGAGGAAAATTTCCAGGAAACTGAGAAATATCAGAGCTGTAAGGACACCCTAATCCTAATAAAATTAAAGTTGAAGTGAAAAGAGTAAGAAATAACTATAAAACAACCATTCATGATCTGGTTTGAGTGTTGCTTGTTACATTTAGTAAACACTCGATAAAGAAGGATTTACCAGGAGTGTTGTGTATGTATTTCTGGTAATCCATTTGATAGCATGTTGTAAAGCAGAAAGAATTTTATAAATTATCACTATGAATATTACTGTGTAGAATAAGAGCTCTCTTAACATACCTCATCTTGGATTAATGAACTTTTTTCATTTCCTCTGAAGCCATTCTGACTGATGCCCCATAGCACAGTGAGTACTTGTAACTAGTAGGCTACTTTCTAGTAAGCCTATGCAATTCTGCTCAGAAAAATTATGTGTTCACTAATAGTTGAAATTATTCCCAAACCTATTTATTTCCAGTTGTACTTGGATTTATAATTATATAATTTAATTTGATAGTATACAGGGAGTTCCCTCTTGGTCTAATGGTTAGGACTCAGTGCTTTCCCAGGTTCAATCCCTGGTCTGGGAACTGAGATCCCCTGTCAAGCCACTGTGTGTTATGGCTCCTTCCAAAACTGATATGATGTAAACCAATGGACTCTGAATGTTAAAATGTTTATTTGAAAAAAAATGAAATATTTTCAAAAGACTCAATAAACATAGATTATTTTAAAAGATTGCTATTAATTAGACATGGGTGAGAAAACTCCAACAATTTCAACAAAAATATCATAAAAATCTAGGATTCTGTATTTAGCTTCTGTACAAACAGAAGCTTAAATTCTGGCTTCACTTTAAGGAAACAAAAATTGGAGATTGTGGATGATGTTTTAGAGGCATATTATTTTTCAAATAATAGTAGATTACACATTCTTCTCAAGTTCACATGGAACATTCACCAAGATAGACCACATTTTGAGCTGTAAAATAAACCTTAACAAATTTAAAAGCATAGAAATCATACAGTGTCTGCTCTCAGACCAAAACAGAGTTAAACAGAAAGATAGCTGAAAATTTTCCAAATATGGGCAGATTAAACAACACATGTCTAAATAGTACATTGTTCAAAAAAGAAATCTCAAGAGAAATTAAAATTATTTTGAACTAAATGAAAATAAAAATATTTTTCAAAATATGTTTTGATAAGGATTCAGTAACAGCAGTTTTCAGAGGGAATTTTATAGCATTTTAATATACAAGTGCATATATTAGAAAAGAAGAAAAATCTAAAACCAATAATCTGTTTCCACTTTAAAACTAGAAAAGGAAGAGCAAATTAAATCCAAAGTAAGGAAGAGAAAGGAAATAATAAGAATTATTACGGAAATCAAGTTGAAAATAAGAAATCAATATATAAAATCAACAAAACTAAAATTTGCTTCTTTGAACAGACCGATAAAATCAGTAAGCCTCTAGTCAGGCTAAGAAAAAAATAGGACACAAAGTACTATTATCAGAAATGAAAGAGAATTATCACTACAGATTGTATGATATTAAACAAATAATAAAACTGTGAACTACTCTGTGCCCACAAATTTGCTAACCTAGATGAAATGGACCAATTTCTTGGAGAAAAAAAAAATTTGCCAGAACTTATACAAGATAAAATAGGTAATATGGATAGGCCTCCATTTATTAAAGAAATTAAATGAATGATTAATAAGCCATCAAAATAGAAAGCCAGATGTGTTCACGGGTGAATTTTTATCAAATATTTAAAGAAGAAATGATACAAATTCTCTACAACCTCTTTCAGAAGATCAAAATAGAGGGAATATTTCCTAACTCACTCTGAGGTGAGCATTACCTAAACCAAAGATAAAAACAACAAGATAAAAACAACCTACAGACTAATCTCTCATGAATGTAGATGCAAAAATTCTCAACAAAATATTAACAAATCATATCTAACAATGTTAGAATTGTGTACATCATGAAAACATGGAATTTATCCCAGGTATGCAAGACTGGCTTGACATTTGATAATCATATTAATGGGGCACATACCTGCACATAGCAACAGATGCAGAAAAAGCATTTGACAAAATCCAATATCTGTTTCATGGCAAAAATTCTCAGGAAACTAGGAATAGAGAGGAACTTCCTTAACTTGTTAAAGACATCTACAAGAGACTTACAGCTCACATCATACATAATGGTGAGAAACTTGAAGTTTTCCTGCTAAAATCAGGTACCAGGCAGGGGTATCTCCTATCATGAGTCCTTTTCAGCATCACACTGGAAGTTCTAGCTAATGCAATCAGACAAGAATAGAAAATGTAAACAGATAGGAAAGGAAGAAATACAACTGTCTTTGTTTACAGATGACACGGTTTTCTATATAGAAAATCTGAGAGAAATGATAAAATGTTCTAGAACTAATAAGCAATTCTAGTGAGGTTGGAGGATACAAGGTTAATATACAAAAGTCAATCCGTTTTCTATATATCAGCAATGAACAAGTAGAATTTGAAATTAAAACACGATACTATCTACATTAGCACTCCTCCCAAATAAAATACCTAGGTATAAATCTAACGAAATACATATAAGATTTATATGAGGAAAACTACAAAACTCTGATAAACGAAATCAAAGAAGTGAATAAATAGAGTGATATTTTATGTTCATGGATGGAAAGACTCAGTGTCAAGATGTCAGTTTTCCACCACGCTGTGCAGCTGGGAAACTGACAGAAATCTGTAAACCAGCTATAATGGAAAAATAAAAATAAAATAAAAAAGTAAGTTTTCCCCAACTTGATCTATAGATTCTATGAGATAGATTCAATGCAGTCTCAACCGAAATCCCAGTTATATTATGAATATCAACAAACTTATTCCAATGTTTATATGGAGAGGCACAAACCCCCAGAATAGACAACACAGTACTGAAGGATAAGAACTAAGATGGAAGACTGATGCTTCAAGACTTTAAGACATACTAGAAAGCCACAGTAATCAGGGAAGTGTGGTACTGAGGAAAGAATTGATAAATAGATCAATGAATAGAGAATAGAGGTCCTGTACACAGACCCACATAAATAAGGCCAACTGAATTTTGACAAAGAAGCCAAGGTGATACAATGGAGCAAAGTTAGTGTTTTCAACCAAAGGCGGCTGGAACAACTGGGCATTCACATGGAAAAACAAATCTAAACACAGACTTTATACCCTTCACAAAATAACTCAAAATGAATCACAGACCTAAATGTAAAATAAAAACTATAAAACTCATAGACAATAACATAGGTGAACACCTACCTGACCTTCGGTGTGGTAATGAGTTTTTAGATACCACACCAAAGGTACAGTCTATGAAATAAATAATTGATAAACTGGACTTCATTAAAATTGAAAACTTCTGTTCTATGAAAGATAATGTCAAGAGAAAGAGAAGACAAGCCACAGATTGAGAAGAAAAATTTTTTCAAGACATTATCTGCTAAATAAATGTCTATTATTCCAAAATATGTAAAAACTCAAGAAAACAAAAACCCTGATTAAAAACTGGGCCCCACACCTTACTAGACACCTCACCAAAGACAATATGCATATGGAAAATAACTATATGAAAAGATGCTTCACATCACGTCATCAGGGAAATGCAAATTAGAATAATAGTGACATACCTCTACATGCCTATTAGAATGGCCAATATCCAGAACACCGACAGCACTAAATGCCAGGCAAGATGTGAAACAATAGGAAAGCTAGTGGGAATACAAAGTGGTACAACTGTTTTTTACAAAACTAAAGATGCCCTTACCATACAACCTAATAACTGAGCTCCTTGGTATTTACCTAAAAGAATTAAAAACTTTTGTCCACACAGAAACCTGCACATGGATGTTTACTGCAATTTTATTTGTAACTCCCAAAACTTGGAAGTAACTAAGATGTCCTTCAGTAGGTGAGTAGGCAAATAAATGTGTTATCTCCTAACAATGGAATATTATTCAACATTAATAAGAAATGAACTCTCAAGCGATGAAAAGACATGGAGGAACCCTCACTGCATATTACAAAGTGAAAGAAGCCAGCCTGATAAGACTAAATACCATATGGTTATAACTATTACATAAATAATATACTTTTAAAAGTTAACTTATTTTTTAAGAGCAGTTTAAGGTTACAGCAAAATTGAGGGGAAGATTTTCATGTACCCTCCTACTCCCGGGCATACATGGTATGTTATTTATGTGATAAAAACTAAGCAGAACATTTATCAGCAGATCTATATTCAAAGAAAAACTTGTGCGCCTATATTATAAGATTGGTAAATAAGTTTACATTAGCTTTTAAGTTAAACTTAGTATTTATGGTACTTTTAAAAATAAGTCCCTACCTATAAATCCTAAATTTGGATGACTTTTCTCATTAACTGTGAAACTAAGGATTTCTCCTGGTGCATGCTTCTGTTAGCTATCAATATTGGCCAGAGTTTGGTCCTAATGAGGTTAACACTGTACGATACCTTCTGACCAATGACTCCTTAGGTACAGGAATATCTGGACACTGGAGAGAGCATCAAACAGTAACAAGATCTAAGAACAAAAACAACAAGAAGCCTGACTCTCTGGTGAAAGAGCACTCTTTATGTTCTGGATGGTATGACTGCTTAGATCTGGACTAGATAAAAACTAATGGGAGCTTTGGCAGATGCATGGCACTGTAGCCTGCCCAGTGCAATCCCAGATGTCAAGTCAGGTGAGATGCTGACTCGGGATGATTGATGCCTCTGGAACTGGAAGGAAAAATATGAATCATAGTAGAAGAAAAAAACAAAAGGTCATATCAGGAGAGTTGTGCCAAATGTTGGGTCTAAGGGCTAAATGAGGTTGTGAATGGCAAGATGAGTCAAAATCACAAAACTTTCTTGATTGGAAGCCAGACGAAAAGTTTTGTATGAGATTAGTCATAGCTAAAGCTGTCGAAGGTATTTGAGAGACCAGATTTCCCCTCCTGGTCAATTTTTATTTAAGAACCAAGAAGATGGAGAGAGGCTAGGGAAGGTTAAAGCTTAAAACCTTTTAGGGTTACATTTGTATATAATGCATTAATATATGTAACCAATTTACTAATGAATTGTATTTTGTTGAAGATGTGAATTTGAAAGAGTTTAATTTTTCTGTAACTATTTTCTGTGTAATGTTGAAGTTTCTTTTCATCCTGGATAGTGACCCCCTTAATGTTATCTTGGCCTTTTTTTTTTTCTCTTAATGGATTTTATTTCAATTATAGGTGTGCATAAATCATCACAAGTCAATTTTACAGATTTTGTATCCAAAACCCCCAGTGCATCCCCCCACCCCCCCAGATTGTCTTGTTTGAAAAACCAAGGTTTTCCAAAGTCTGTGAGTCATTGTCTATTCTGTAAGAAGGTTCATTGTGTCTTTTTAGTTTCCATATGTAAGCGGTAGCATTGGGTGTTGCTGTCTAATTGTCTGACTGGTTTCACTTTGCATGATAATTTCTAAGTCCATCCATGTTGCTATAAATGTTGGTAATTCATTCCTTTTAATGGCTGAGTAACATTACATTGTGTGTATGTACCATATCTTCCCTATCCACTCTTCTGTCGATGGGCATTTAGGTTGTTTCCATGACCTGGCTATTGCATAGAGTGCTGCAATGAACACTGGAGTACAGGTGTCTTTGCGGGTCATGGTTTCTGCTGGATAGATGCCCAGGAGTGGGATTGTTGGATCAAATGGTAATTCTATTTTGAGTTTTCCGAGGAATCTCCATACTGTTTTCCACAGTGGCTGCACCAATTTGCATTCCCACCAACAGTGTAATAGGGTTCCTTTTTCTCCACACCCTCTCCAGCACTTATTGTTTGTAGTCTTTTTGATGATGGCCATTCTGGCTGGTGTAAGGTGGTACCTCCTAGTGGTTTTGATTTGTATTTCTCTAATGAGGAGCGATGTTGAACATCTTTTCATGTGTTTATTTGCCATCTGCATGTCTTCTCTGGAGAACTGTCTGCCTAGATCCTCTGCCCATTTTTGGATGGGGTTGTTTGTTTCTTTGGTGTTGAGCTGTCGGAGGTGTTTGTAAATTTTGGAGATGAATCCCTTGTCAGTTGAATCATTTGCAAATATTTTCTCCCATTCTGTGGGTTGTCTTTTCGTTTTGTTTAGGGTTTCCTTAGCTGTGCAGAAACTTTGAAGTTTAATTAAGTCCCATTTGTTTATTTCTCTCTTTATTGTCCTTACTCTGACACATGGATCTGAGAAGATGTT
>PVHT021183652.1:2784444-2854431 GCA_004024745.2 Catagonus wagneri
GACGTGAGGCTCAGAACTCTCAGTCCTGTAGCTGAGTCTCTGTGATGCAGTTACTTTCCAGTCTGTGGGGCTTCCCACCCGGGAGGTATGGGGTTGCTTCTATCGCGTAATCGCCCCTCCTACCTCTTGATGTGGTCTCCGCTGTGTCTTCTGGAGTAGAGTATCTTTTTTGGAAGTTTACAGTCCATTTGGTTGAAGGCTGCTCGGCATTTGGTTGTATTTTTGCTGTTATTTGGGAGAGAAGTTGAGCTCCAGTCCTTCTATTCCGCCATCTTAATCCAATCTCTATCTTGGCCTTTCTATAACCTTTTTTGTTTGCACTAATGGTTTGCTATCTCTTTCTGAGATCCAGGACTTTAATTTTAAACTTTTCATCTTTTATATCCAAAGTTGTCTTATCCCCTCCACCCAGTTCTGGGACTTAACTGCCTTGGAGTCAGGCTGGGGGTTGTGTGGCCTGGCTCGCAGGTAGCTCTACCTTTTCCCTCCTCCTCCCAGGTATTAGGACAGGAGAAAGAGAAAAAGAAGGCAAGTTTCTTTTTGACTGGGTAGTGTCCTTGGGTGGTCCTGATGGCTGTGAACTATAAGTACATGGATGGTTGCTCTCACATGACTTATGATGAGGAACTCCTCATAAAGTAGCTTTCCTTGTCATTGGTGATGTCTTCTAAGATCTCTCCATACCTTCTTGCTGACTCCTAGGAGAGGTGGTATCATGCTTCACTGCTCAGATGTTCTGCTGTCCTCAGCCATCTTGGTCAGCTGCTGAGAGACTGAGTCCTTATTCTCTTCCTTGTGGCCTACAGGCCTATGGAATTATTGTCTGAATCGCTTTGGGGCTGAGAACAAAGGAAGTCAGTCCTGTCCCCACTCATCGTGGGTAGCCTCCTGCCACGTGATCTCTCCCCCATTTTTGTATCTTCTGCATCCAGTAGCCCAAGAGACATCTTCAGGTGTGGCAGGCATTCAGTGCTGTAATTAAATACCAATTTTCTTATTTTACTGACACCCTCAAGCTTTACAAAGTGATACTCTCTTGGGTATGGGGGAAGATTGTCCGAGGAATTTTCATCCTTGTCACAAGCTCTGCGATGACCTTGAACAGCTGCTTTCACCAAGTTCTCTCCTCCTACTAGACAGGGCTTGGTAGTGGCATTAGTTTATGGTAGGGCTGGCCCTCTGAATTGGCACTATTTGATAAGACTTAGGGTGAAAAATGACACACCCCTCCCCAATAATCCTCTGAAATTTAGATAGGATGCTTGTTTTTTGTTTGCTTTTGGCCAAGGCATGCAGTGGCTTGATGCGGGATCTCAGTTCCCAGACCAGGGGTTGAACCCAGGCTGCAGTGGTGAAAGTGTCAAGTCCTAACCACTAGGAAACTCTCTCTCCTTTTTTTTTTTTTTTTGCCTTCATTATGTTTTTTTTTTTCCCATTACTTAATGAATTTTATTACAATTATAGGTGTACAAAAATCATCACAACTCAATTTTCTAGCATTTTCATCCCAAACCCTCAGTGCATCCCCCACCCCCCTACTTGTCTCATTTGGAAACCATAGGTTTTCCAAAGTCTGTGAGTCATTATCTGCTCTGCAAAGAAGTTCATTGTGTCCTCTTTTTTTTTTTTTTTTAGTTTCCACATGTAAGTGGTAGCATTTGATGTTGGTGTCTCATTGTCTGGTTTCACTTCACGTGATAATTTCTAGGTCCCTCCATGTTGTTTTAAGTGTTATTTCGTTCCTTTTAATGGCTGAATAATATTCCATTGTGTATATGTACCAGCTCTTCCCTACCCACTCCCCTGTCGATGGGCGTTTAGGTTGTTTCCATGACTTGGCTATTGTATAGAGTGCTGCAATGAACACTGGAGTACATGTGTCTTTTCGAGTCATGGTTTCCTCTGGATAGATGCCCAGGAGTGGGATTGCTGGATCAAATGGTAATTGTGTTTTTAGTTTTGTAAGGAATCTCCATACTATTTTCCACCATGGTTGCAGCAGTTTGCATTCCCACCAACAGTGTAATAGGGATCCTTTTTCTCCAGACCCTCTCCAGCACTTACTGTTTGTAGACTTTTTGATGATGGCCATTCTGGCCGATGTAAGGTGGTACCTCATAGTGGTTTTGATTTGCATTTCCCTAATAACAAGTGATATTGAACATCTTTTCATGTGTTTATTTGCCATCTGTATGTCTTCTTTGGAGAATTGTCTGTTACATCCTTTGCCCATTTTTTGATGCCCATTTGATGGGTTGTTTGATTTTTTGGTATTGAGCTATAGGAGGTGTTTGTAAATTGTGGAGATGAATCCCTTGTCCGTCGATTCATTTGCAAATACTTTCTCCCATTCTGTGGGTTGTCTTTTGGTTTTGATTAGGGTTTCCTTTGCTGTGCAGAAACTTTGAAGTTTAATGAAGTCCCATTTGTTTATTTTTCTTTTTATTGTCCTTACTCTGACAGGTGGATCTGAGAAGATGTGGCTGTCATTTATGTGGGAGAGTGTTTGGCCTATGTTTTCCTCTAAGAGTTTTATAGTGTCTGGTCTTATATCTAGATCTTTAATCCATTTTGAGTTTATTTTTGTGCATGGTGTTAGGAAGTGTTCCAGTTTCATTTTTTGACATGTGCCTGTCCAGTTTTCCCAGCACCGCTTATTGAAGAGGCTGTCTTTTCTCCATTGTATATTCTTGCCTCCTTTGTCATAGATTAGTTGACCATAGGTGCATGGGTTTAATTATGGGCTTTCTATCCTGTTCCACTGATGTATATTTCTGTCTTTGTGCCAGTACCAAACAGTTTTGATGATCCCTCCCTTTTCCTAAGAGGGTTTTTTGTTGTTGTTGTTACTGTTTTTTGTTTTTTTTAAGATTCTTGCCTTGAGTCTTAACTAATAAGAAAATCTCAACTTGATTTTCTCTGACATTGGCTTTGGTAGCAGTGATTTTGAATTACTTTTTTCCTTTTTTCATCCATTACCACTGGTGATGTAGAACACTTTCTTGGTTCCGGATAATCTAGATAACCCTGGATCAGACATTCTAACGAATTCCACTAATCCCACCTAAGAAGAGCCAAGTATAAATGATTGAGCGTAGGCCAATTCACTATACATTTCTTTGAACTCAATTTAGTACACTTTTATGGTTTTCTACTGTATGCAAGTGCTATAGGGTGACAAAGAGTCATGACTCCAGGCTTCAAGACCTTCTAGCCGGGTAGAAATGATTTTTTACAAATGTGTAATTTATTGTTTTTGGAAAAGTCATTTAATAGGCATTCAGGAGACTTTTTTTTTCTTTTTTCTTTTTTGCCCCACAAACAGTTTCCACATATACAGTTGAGGCTGTATAACTCTGACAAGTTGGATCGATGAGCTTTCTTTGTCTAAACTTTCTTGTTTTTCTAATAATAGGGTATTGGGGGAGTTGATCTCCAGGGGCTCAGTTTTGATATTGCTTAATAATATGAACCATGGAGACCTGTTTATTCTTTTTGCTCATGTCCTGTAGCATTACAAGTAGGCTTCTCATTTCCTTTCTGCTTTAATTTATCCTTTTTTCTGAAGGATATGTAACTCAAAGTTTAAGAATTACTGTAGTAAACACTTGCCATGATCAATGAAAAGAAATGATGTCCTGAAGATATATGGGAGTAGACTGAATCTATAGATGATTGGGGAGAATTAAAATCTTAACAATATTATGACTGCCTTCCAATCCATGAATATGATAGGCATCTCCATTTATTTAGATCTTTAATTTCTTTCACTGTGTTTTTTTAGTTTTCATCATACAGAGTTACAACATGTTTTAGAAATACTTAAACCCAAATATTATATGATGTTTGCTTTTTTATGGTGATTTTGTAAATGGAATTTTGAAGATAGTCAACTTCCAATTATCATAAACTAGTATGTAGACATAAATTTTTTTTTCTTAAATATTAACCTGAAACCTTGCTAAACTCACTTATGGATTTTAGCAGTTTTTTTTTTTTGAGATCATGTGTGAAGATAAATAGCTCCTTCCTTAAAATTTTATATACCTTTTTAAAATTTATTCTTCTTACCTTATTGACTGGCTAGGACCATCAGTTAAATGTTGAATAGGAGTAGGAATAGAAGATATCCTTGCCTTGTTCCAAAACTTAGGAGAAAAACATTGAGTCTATTACATTTAAGGTTTTTTTTCCCCCCAAGGAAGTTTCCTTCTCTTCTTAGTTTGTTCAAAAGTTTTATCATGAAAGCATATTGCATTTTAAGTGCCTTTTGTGCGTACATTGAGGTTACCTTTTTTTCCCTTTAGTCTGTTGGTATACTGAACAGAACATTGATTTATGTTTGAATATTGAGCCAGTTTTAGGTCTCTAACATAAATCTCTCTTAATCATGATGTATAATCCTTTTTTTTAATATATTGTTATATTTGACTTCCTAATATTTTGTTAAATTTTGCAACCTGTTCATGAGATCAATTGTACTATAGTTTTCTTATAATGTCTTTTGTTTTGGAGTAAGAGTAATGCCGAGCTCCTGAAATGAGCCGGAGAGAATTTCCTGTTGCTTTATTTTGGGGGAGAACTTGAATAGAATTTATATTTCTTTCTTTATTGAAATTTATATATAGATAGTAATACTATTTAATAATATTGAAAATATGTATCTCATTACTTTTTAATGCTTTATTGCATTGATTCTGTGTTCTAGAAATGCATCAAATACTAGTATACATTTTTTATCCTTCCAATGAGAGTGTCTCCTGTACTTAAGTACTTTCATCATTAAGTACGATGAAATATGACCTTGGTTTGATGTTTACTGTGTTTAAAAAAAGTCTTACTTTGTACAGATTTGTATCTATCATGATGGATTTAGAAGTTTATCAAATTGCTTTCCAGCGTTTATTTTTAACAACTTCCTTGAAATATAATTCATACACCATACTATTTGCTATTTAAAGTGTAGAATTCAATAGTTTTTTGTATACTCGAGTGTTGCAATCATTGCCAGAACCCAATTTTAAACTTTTAAAGACTTTTAAACGATCCAAAAAGAAACCGGGTGCCACTTTCCATCTCCACCTTAGCGGTCACTCTCCATCTCCACCTTCCACTTTCATCTAGTAACTATTAATCTATTTCTATCTCTACAGATTTGACTATTCTGGGAATTTAATAAAAGTAGAATAATATACATTTTGTGAGTATACAGTTTGTTTCACGTAGCACGATATTTTTAAAGTTCATTCATGTTGCATCATGGAACAGTACTTCATTTCTTTTTATTCTCAAATAATATTTCACTGTATGCATAGTCTATATTTTATCCATTTATCAGCTGATGAACATTTGGATTGTTTCTACTTTTGTTTATGCTGCTTTTATATTCATACATGTCATTGTGTAGGTATATGCTTTTATTTCTCTTGGATATGCCTAGGAGTTGAATTGCTGGGTAATGTGGTAACTGTATGTTTAACTTTTTTTTTTGTTGTTGTTATTTTCTAAATGAAAGTATCATTCCCATTTTAAATTCTAACCAGCAATATATTAGAGCTCCTATTTGTCTTTTCGGTTTAGCCATCCTAATGAGTTTGCAGTTGTAGTCCCTTATCAAATATCTGATTTGCAAATTTTTCTCCCATTCTGTGCGTTGTCTTTTGCTTGATGATTTCATTATAGCACAGTTTTTTAATTTTGATGAAGCCCACTTTATCTAATTTTTTCTTTTGTTGTTTATGTTTTTAATATTGTATCTAAAAAATCAATGATTAACCCAAGGTCATGAAAATTTACTTTTTTTAAAAAAGAGTTTTATGGTTTCAGTTCTTACATTCATGTATATGCTCTATTTTGAGTTTATTTTGTTTATGGTATAAGGAAGGATTCTAATTTTATTCTTTTATGTGTCAATATTATTTTTCCAGCACCATTTTTGAAATTACCACTGTTTCTCCATTTAAATGTCTTGACATCCTTGCCTAAAATCAATTGGCCTTAACTGTAAGGGATTATTTTCAGTTTCTCAATTGTATTCCATTGATTTATATGTCTATCATTATGCCATTACCACACTGTCTTGATTACTGTAGCTTTATAGCACACTTTGGAATTAAGGGTAGGTTCTCCAACTTTGTTCTCTTTTCAAGATTGTTCTGTCTATTCTTTGTCTTCAAAAATTGTTGATGTAACAAATTATACAATGAATGTTCTGACAGTCATCTTTACCAATCATCATTATTGAAACCATAAAGGAAAAAATTAATCTATATTACTACAAAATTCAATATATGATGAAGCATTGTAAATCAATCTGAAAGGCAAAGTATAAAAGTATTTGCAAATTATGTGAAAGCCAATTGTTCAATATACTTTATAAAGTATTACAGTTAAGTTAAGCACTGAAGCTAGTGTGGTAAGGAGCATAATAAACAGTTAAATTTAGAAATAGCATAGGAAGTGAACAGATAATTTATGAGAGAAAT
Source organism: Catagonus wagneri (assembly GCA_004024745.2). Taxonomy (NCBI): domain Eukaryota; kingdom Metazoa; phylum Chordata; class Mammalia; order Artiodactyla; family Tayassuidae; genus Catagonus; species Catagonus wagneri. The sequence continues at coordinate 2,790,930 of PVHT021183652.1, forward strand.
TCCAGTGGCAAATAAGCTTAGGCAAAAAGTTCAAGTTTATAGTAATAAGAGATTGGAATTAAAACAACAAAATATCTTTTTTCCCATCTTTTCAATTAGCAAGTGCATATATTTTTCAATGACTAAAGTTGGTAAGGATTATTTAAACAGAAACCCAGGTCTTGTTGCTGGTGGGTTAAAACTGGAGCCACCTCACTGGAGGTGATTTGGCAACGGTTGTTGAGAACCCTATATATGCTCAAATTCTTTGACCCAGTAACCTCATTTCAAGGTATTTGTTTTGAAAAAAATTATCAGAGGTTTTCCTAGAAATTTACGTACAAACAAATACCTCACAGTGTTATTATCGTGAAAAACTAGAAAACATAATGGTCATATAACGATTATATAACTAATGATTATAGAATTGGAAAATACATTGTATATAAAATGATTGTATAACTTAAGCCCCAAAACTTGAATATCAAATGATTGTGATTTAGTTATATAATCAGATACTTTGGAGACATTAAAAATAAATAATTTGATATACTGTTAGGAGCATTTTGTCTCACCTGTAGTATTTGGTTATAAACCACTACAAATGTTTTCATTTTCCTCCATTGATTACTTCCGTTCATAGTTTATAGTTTATTATATCTGAAGAAAGTCTTCATAATCTCAGTCTGTAAACCAGCTAAAGCCATGTGAAAAATCAAATTTAATTGGCTGTATTTTAAAATATCTTCAAGATATATAAAAAAAATTAAAAATCTTCAAGAGTTATATGGCCTAGGTAATACTAAATAAAGCAAAAATCCCCATAAACTCGAAGGTCTTAGTTTGTAGGTTATGCAGACCAACTCTCCCATTAAAAAAAAAAACAATTTAAAATATTGAGAGCCCAATGAGAGAAGCTAAAGAAATCTTGAAAGAGAAGCTGAATATGTGTTTCTTTTGTCCCAAGGGTGTCCTTGCTCACTTAAACTATTATTTTGATGTGAGGTCTGAGGTATAAAAATAAAACCCAGAGCCCCAAAATATGAGGAGTCTCATAGGAGACAATATATGGTGATCCTGGACCATTGGTACTTCTGCACACCTGACAGAAGAAAGTGCAAATATTCTATGGAGAATGCCTGGGATCATTTCCACAAAATTTCTTTCAAGTACAAAGACTAGCATACTGCCAAAGACAGCTAACCACCCCCCCAAAAAAAAACACCTGATATGAGTAAGAATCAACAAAAACAAAATAAAACAAGATAGGAAAATTCATGTAAAGATTTAGATATTGGACTACCAGACACAGCCTATAAAAGAGCCATGTTTAATATACTTCAAGAAATAGAAGATACGTTTGGAAATGGCTTCAAGCAACAGGATACCATAAAAATGATACCACAAATTTGATGAAAAACCAAGTAGAAAACACCCAGAAATAAAAATGCCCTAACTTACTTAAATTAAAATCTCAGTGGTTGAGCAACATATTAACCATGACTGAAGAAATAATAACTAGCAAACTGAAAGACAGGCCAGAAGAAATCACACAGCATGCACTATTAGGCAACAAAAAGATGGAAATCACAGAAGAAAGAGTAAGAGACACTTAGGGCAGAGTAAGTAAGGGCCAAGAACTTTAATGCCTCTCCAAATAAGAGAAGATATAGAAGCAATATTTAGAGAGATAATTGCTGAGAACTTTTCAGAATATCTGAAAAACCCCAAGCCACAATTTTAAAAGGCCCAGTGAATCCCAATAGGCTAAGTAAAGGAACTCCTACACCTGCACACATCAGAGTAAAAGTGCATAGCATCAAAAGCAAAGAGAAAAATCTCAAAAGCAGCCAGAGGAAAAAATATATATTGTATTTAAAGGAATAAGAATTAGTCTGAGGTTGACTTCTCAGTAGCAAAAATGGAAACAAGAAAGTAGTGGAATATTATTCTCAATTTGATGCAATAGCTACAAACTGAGAATACTTTATTCAGGAAAAATATCTTTTAATATGAAAGTAAGTAAAGATACTTCCAAATAAACAAAAACTGAGTTTGTCACTGGCATACCTTCTGTAGAGGATATTCTAAAAAGTACTCTTCATGCAGAAATGAAACTGATTTTCGATGGTAGCTCTCAAATGCAAGAGAAAACAGCAAATTTATGGTAAATATAAATTATTTGTGTAAAACAAAAATAACACTGATTTGTGACTTAAAAAACAGAATTAAAAACATGACAATATCAGTATATATATTTGAGGAGGAAAATTTATGATGTCCACAGATCTTTCTATTGTCCAGGAAAAGAATTAGGCTTACTTATTAATTTTAGATTTTTAAGTTGAGTACGCATCCTCTAATTGTTCAGTTAATTACTTATAGGAAAGAAATTTAGTATGTGGCTTCCAAACGTAGGAAAGAAATGGGATGATAAAATACGATCTCTAAAAAACATAAAGATTGAGAAATAAGAGCGAGTAGGACAAAATAAGCAAGACTAAGACGCTAAGTTTAAATTGAAATATATGTGATTATATTAAATGAAAAGAAATTAAATTATCCATATTAAAACTAATTTAAATATACACTGTCTACAAAGAGACACATCTAAAATTAAAGATATAAAGAGATTAATTTAAAACCTTGGAAAGTAAAATACCATGTAAATCAAGTAAATGCAAATCAAAAGTAGGAAATATATAGCTTTGTTAACATCAACAAAATAGACTTTCAGTTAGAAGTAATAATAGAGATAAAGAGCATTTCTTTTGGCATTGTTAGAGCTTAAATTCACTATGAACATATAACAATTTAAAATTCATATGTGCTTAATAACATAGTCTTACAAATATATGAAGTAAAAATGGACAGATCTACTGATAAAAATCAATAAAACTACAATTAGAAAGGTTTAACTCTTCACTTTCAGTCATTGAACAAATAGAAAATATGACTGCTTCTCAGGAGGGCCCCACCAAACACAAAGTTTTTTAGGTTTAGGCGGAAAATACATGTTCATAAATTGAGAGCAAGAAAAATAAAAGTTCTAAGCAAGTGTTTAGTCTAGAAAAAATATGTTCATTTCTGAGTGTAGTCAGAGAAACAAAAACTTTCTGTGGTATTTCAAAGAGAGGTTCTGTGTTATAGCTGGGGTGGTGAGAATTCTTCTTCTCAGCAGATGTCCAGGGCTCCAAGATTTCAACCTGGTCAGTATCCCTGGTTATAAGGAACTCCAGTTAGTAGGGCAGTAAGTGTCTTGCCTCATGGGTAGGCAAACTCAAGTAACTATCTTTCTTGAATGATGGTCCATCTTTTAATCCTAGGAAAATGTTAAGTATAGCAATATTTAAGAAATTTAAAACCATAGTAACTTATAATAATAAAGAATCTGCATATATATTTCATATATGTTAAATGTTTTATAGAACATATCTCAGATTAATAGCCTTGTAACTTCAATTTAAACAATATAATTGAGTAATTAATTTAGAATTGTAGGTTTGAGTTGAACTGTTATGTAAAGTATTGGGCTATATAGACTTTAGGGTCACCATATTTTTAAATTATAAGAGCTTTTTAAGATACATAGGAATTATTTAGTACTTATAATGGTTCTGTTTGTGGAGTCATACAACTGGATATTAGAAAGGAATTAGACTATATTACATCTACAAATTTAGTTCAACATATTTAAAGTATATAATTAACTACATTGATAAGTGGGAGCAAATATTTATAGATCCTTAAAAATTATTGTTAAAACTTATCAGATATATAAACAACTCTGTAAGATTTGTAGCTTGAACTTAATGAGGTATTTGCATTTATAAACTAAATAAATGGAATATCAAATTCTTTAAACCAACAATCTTTTCCATGTGCAAAAGCACTCTCAAGAGCACTGACAACCTCCATCTGAAGATGTTCAAACTGCCCCTTTTTTTGCCTCATAACAGTATCTTGGACACTTACTACCTCTGTTCACTTCCAGTTGCTAGTAAATGCAATCCCATCCAGTTGAATTTAATTTGGTTTAAAATTTCATTTCCAGTTGAATGCTCACTCCAATCCCCCCTGCCCAGCAACAGCAAAGCTTCAGCTCAAAGGACAGCTTTGCGCTTCTTCCTCCATCCATGCCACTGGAACTTCCTTCGCTGCACGGTGGGGAAACTAGGTCTTCTATCCCTAAGGAAGGCCAGAAAAAATACCACACACTCCCCATGAGGCTTATGAACCCTATTTCTAGTCAAGACTTTGAATCTTACCCCAAATCTTTCTTCCTGTTTGGAATCTTCTGCACCCACCAGTCTGCACAGCATATCATGTGTGTTTGTGTCCACGTGAGGTGATTGGAGCAGAGAACCCTGAGGAAATAGCTGACTCCAAATAATTTCAGCTTTTTTAGGGTACCTGCTAGGGTACTTGAGTCTTATTTGTCCTCAGTATGAGCTGGTAGATGCCAATTACAGGGCAATAGAAAGAATAGAGAATTTTAGCAATTGTTGATTATCTTTGAAGTGGGGGGGGGTGGCATGGATAATTTTTACCTTTATGTTAAGATAAATTTTTTGCTTTTTTTTTAATCATAGTTGATTTACAATGTTGTGCAAGAAATTTTTTTAACAGGCATTCAAAATAGGTATAAAATTTGAGCTCTTTTTGTAATAGTCATAGAAATTGTACTCGTATTTGGTAAAGGATGAAAACATTTTAACTTGAAGAGAAAGAACAACATGTTTTATACTTAGAAGTTAGGAGACGCTTTCTCTTGGGTGTCTTTTGAAGAGATGCTTAGGCTTTGGGTTTTCCCACTTGGTGTTCAAACATCCCCAAGTGTCTAGAGTGCCTTTTAGGAACCCGATTATCTTGAGAAAGAACCCGGGAAGGGAAACATCCTATGAAATACAGGGAAGCAATGTAGTGATTTCCCAGCTGAAGGGTTAGCAGAAGGAGGTGAAGGCTGAGTGTCCTTGAAAGGAGGAGCGGAGCCAGCTTCTCCAGGCTTCTTCTCATCGGGGAGAAGGGTGTGGAGGAGTCAAGAGCATGGGCTGGAAGGATGAGAACTTTGAAAACAGGAGAGGATGGGTTGAGGACACTGAGGGCACTTAATATTTCCCCGCAAATTAGTCATCTCCTGTGGATGGACTGCATGACGTGAAGGTTACTTCCTGTCTTGTTTTCCAAGAGCCTAGTGATCCACACTGAGGGGAGCTGGAGGAGAGACACAGCAGACTGGCTGATGTCAGAGGGATAAAAGAGGATGACAGGTCAGCAACACAAACATGAGTTTCTGCAGCTGACTGGCTCGGAGTGTGAAAATGTCAGAATTGGGCTCTGCCCTGAGATGCTGAGGAGGTGTGATGTTAGTGCCGATGACACAGATGGAGTCAGCAAGCAGTTTTGGCAGCAGACTCTCCAGTACAGCTCCAGCCTTCTTCTCGGGGGGCCTGAGATGGCTTGAGTAGCTGTTACAGAGATGTCGGAACAAAGTTTCAGCGCTAATCTTGTGGTTTCCAGTTGCAGAGCTAACTGTTCAGGGAGCTGGTGTGAACTGATTCCTCAAGTTAGAATTTTATCCAGCTCTTTGGGGGAGGGTTGGCTTATGGTGTGGAAAGTATTCAACTCTAAATTAGAATTGTCTGGTTTCTTCACCATCTCCTTCCTCATGCGATTTCCTTGAGGAAGAATAGCATTCACTATCTTTATATCACCCAGCATGAAATTAGTGATCAGTAACAGCCTTTTAAAAAGTGAGTGGGATTTTCCGTCATGATTCAGTGGTTCACAAACCCAGCTAGCATCCATGAGGATGCAGGCTTGATCCCTGGCCTTGCTCAGTGGGTTAAGGATCCGGCATTGCTGTGGGCTGTGGTGTAGGTCACAGATATGCCTTGGATCCTGTGTTGCTGGGGCTGTGGTGTAAGCTGGTGGCTACAGCCCCGACTGGATCCCTAGCCTGGGAACCTCCATACGCTGCAGGTGCGGCCATAGAAAGACACAAAGACAAAACAAACAAACAAACAAACAAAAAAAACACACAACGTGAGTAGGAATTCCTGTTGTGGCTCAGCAGGTTAAGTACCTGACTAGTACCCGTGAGGATGCGGGCTCAATCCCTGGCCTCCCTCAGTGTGCTGAGGATCCTACACTGCCCTGAGCTGTGGTGTAGACAGCCGCAGATGCAGCCTGGATCCTGCATTGCTGTGGTGTAGGCCAGCAGCTTCAGCTCTGATTTGACCCCTAGCCTGGGAACTTCCATATGCCATGGGTGTGGCCCTAAAAAGAAAAAACAAAGCATGAAGTAAACATCCTCTGACGGTGGCAGCAGTTGAAATTTTGGCTTTCAAATTTATTGTGTAGCATCTGTGGCACCTCTATTTTCCTTTTATTCGTTGAACACCTCTTAGAGAAGTTTTTTGGTATTATCAAAATTTTGGAGAAAATGTGATATCTTTTGGCCTTCTATGTAGTCACTTACCAGAGTCAGAAAATTGTCTTGTACTAATAATGTGTTGGTCTTTTGCACTGACAATGTAAGGGGTGGTCCTCTTCATTAGTTTTAACCTAACAAGAGGCCAGGCAGTCCAACTTGTCAACATTAATGTGTATTCAAAAGTCACATTCAGAGAATTTTCCACTGGGGGAATTTGAAAGCTGTGACTTTTTTAAACGAAATAAATTATACTGAAGTATAGCAGACTTAAGAAGCTGTGTTAGTTTCGGAGTTCCCGTCATGGCTCACTGGTTAACGAATCTGACTAGGAACCATGAGGTTGCGGGTTCGATCCCTGGCCTCGCTCAGTGGGTTAAGGATTGGCATTGCTGTGAGCTGTGGTGTAGGTCGCAGACGCGGCTCAGATCTGGCGTTGCTGTGGCTGTGGTGTAGGCCGGCAGCTACAGCTCTGATTAGACCCCTAGCCTGGGAACCTCCACATGCTGCAGGTGTGGCCCTGGTAAAGACAAAAAGACAAGAAAGTTGTGTTAGTTTCAGGTGTACAGCAAAGCAAATCAGTTATACATATACATATATCTGTGCCTTTTCAAATTCTTTCCCCATGTAGATTAATTTCATAGCATTGAGTAGATTGCCCTGTGCTACACAGTAGGTCCTTGTTACCTATTTTATATACACTAGGGCGTATATGTTCATTCCAACCCCCTAATTTAACCACGTTCCCCCTTTGGTAACCATAAATTTGGTTTCAAAATCTGAAAGTTGTGACTTTTATTAGCCAAGAAACTATCCAGCGGTATTGGAGAGAATGGAAATAAAAATAATGCCACTTGGTTGATGTCACTTTGCACTCCCTTGCTCCATTCCTAAGAGTTGGAAGTTAACACGTCCCAAAGGATCTCCCCCCATTTTTTTTTTTTTTAATGGGAGGAGAACATTAATAATTGCTGACTAGGAGAAGCTCCTCTCTCATCCTTCCTCCTGTGACTAACTTTGGGAATAAGTTTATTTTCTCCTCAATAATCTCAGATGATTTGATCGCCACTAATAGTATCATGCTGTGGTTCCTCAGGGACACCAAGGGCCAGCACGCCTAGCAGAGTCATCAGCAACTTCATAATGGCTTTGGTCTTAAAGCGAGTCTTCAGCTTTGGACAGACAACGCTAATGACTGTCTTAGGGAACGGCTCCTTTAACTACACTCTGGTTACAAGATGAGATTGGGAAGAGATAATGAAGATTTAGGAGAAGAGTTGTTGCAAGTCCAAGCAGTGGATGAAATTCCAGAAGCATAAGGCTTCTAGGAGGAAAAAAAAAAAAAAGGCAAAACTGTGCCAGGTCTTAGAGATTTAAATGAGATAATGCTCTGTTTCTCTCTGGTCCTTCTGAGTCAGTACCAAAGGGTTGTCCTCTAAACATTTTAGGATGGTCAGAAAATGCATGTTTTTGATCCATGAGACCAACTCTTAGCCTAAGAAAATTTGTGGAGATGCAGTGGATTCTAGAGGTAAAGCACTACAACTGTTTTAAAGCAGAGGACACGCAAGACCAGAGATTTTGTGAAGTGTACAATCCCTCGTGCTCAGGTTGTGATTAGAATCTAGTTTTCCAGGAGTTCCCGTTGTGGCTCAGTGGTTAACGAATCCGACTAAGAACCATGAGGTCGTGGGTTCGATCCTTGGCCTTGCTCAGTGGGTTAAGGATCCGGCGTTGCCATGAGCTGTGGTGTAGGTTGCGAATGCGGCTCGGATCCCACGTTGCTGTGGCTGTGGCATAGGCCAGCGGCTACAGCTCCGATTAGACCCCTAGCCTGGGAACCTCCATATGCCATGGGTGCGGCCCTAGAAAAGGCAAAAAGACAAAAAAAAAAAAAGAATCTAGTTTTCCAGTCCTTGACTTCATCCATAGTACGTGCTGATTTTCCACCTTATAAAAATGGTTCATAATACTGCATGGATTACAGTTTTTAAACATTTAAACAGTGTGATGCTTATTAAGGCTGGAGGATGAAGTGTGCTGGCAGGTCATGGCATAAACATGGATTTTATAGTCCGTGTTTATGCCACTTCTAAGCTATGTAACCCCAGGTAAATTTTAAAACCTCTTTGAGCCTAAGCTTCCTTTTCTGTGAAAGGGGGATAAATAATGAGGTTACCTATTTCAGGGTTGTGAGATTTAAGTGAAATAATGCGTGGCAAAATGCCAAGCACAGAATCATTATTTTGAGACGGTGACTCAGTTTGTCCCGATTCACGCATTTGCTGACATGTATGCAGTGAGCATTCTTCATTGGTCACTTTTTCACTGTCATGCCCTCAGTGACCCCACGCTTGTTGGGGATCCTTTCTTAACAAGTTAATGATACTTGGACAACTGCTAGGGAAGGTGATGATGTCACATATTTACTTATGAAATAATAAACCCTTGGAACTTTACAATTGGAGTGGTCCTTTGAGGGTATGTAACTCAGTGCTCTCTGAGATAGATCCAGAGTTTAAAACAAACAAAAATAATCCATCTGGATGTCTCAGCCCCCTTCCCCAATTCAGTTCAACCGTGTTGTTGTCACACCCAGCATTTACTGAGCACCTACTGTGTTCTGGGCACTGCATTATATGCTGTGTGTGTGATCTCAGTGAGCGCTCATCATAATCTTGAAAGTTTGCTACTTTTGCCCCATTTTTAAAGATATGTAGGCAGAGGTTCAGAGAAGGTAAACAATTTGCCTTTGGACACACAAGAGTATTATGATTGGAAGTGCACTTGACTTCAAATTCTAAGCTCTGAACCACTTCCCACACAAAGAATAAAGCTGAAGTCATTTCCTCTGAACTGTATATATGTTCACTACCTCAGTAAGCCTGTTTGTGATAAATTAGAGAGATGGGATTGCTTTAAGGTAACTCTGAGATTTCTTTTGTAAAGCCTTAAACATAGCATTTTTACCTGCTACAGATATAACACTGACTCCTACTATAACATCAAGCCAAAAAAAAAAAGACCTCAAACAAATAGAAACATACTTTGCCTTTTTTAAAATTTTTAACCTGTAAATTTCCATTCTACCTGCTTTTTCTTCCTTGACTCTTAAGGATGGTGATGCCAAAGCACTGGGCAGAGAAAATAATCCTGTCAATTATTTTGATTTTTCTGATTCTCCAAACAATTTGACCTCATGGAGCCCTAACATCCAGATAAGCTGCATCTACACACATAGTAACCAAAGTGTCACCGAGCCGTTTCAGCCAAATTGGGCATCCCGGATCCAGACTGACTACAGTTTCTGACCCTTGCCAGGACCCATCTGCCTGATTTCGTTCCTTTCACCTGGCCTCGTTTCTCTCCTTGGGGTTATTAAGTTCTGCTGCGATGACCACAGGCACAATCTGAATTTTGGCATTTCCATCCGGGGTTTGGGTGAGGAGCAATCCTTTCCGTCCCACGTTCTGCTGACCTCGCCCCTTGGAATGCTGCTTCCTCCCACGGGGGTGCTAAGACGTTCTCTCTCTCAAACTCTGGCCTGAGACTGAAAACCTTTCGCTCCCAGTCCACCTCAGCACCCCACCCCCCCGCCCCTCTTTTTTTTTTCACGCTGTGAAAACTGTTTCTCTTCTACGCAGCACTCTTTGCTGCCTTGCTTTTTATCTGCTGCGGTCACGTGTCAAGATAAATCTTAACACCATCTTTTTTTTTTTTCTCCTTTGTGATGCTCACTCCTTGAAAGGAGGGTGAAGCTATTTCTCTTTTAAAACAGCTCCTGGCACATCCTCTGCCCTTTTGTTCTGCCTGGATCTGAGCACCTTGCCACTTCTTTGCAGGCCTCAGTTGTAGTTTTGGTCCTGCGTCACTGCGAATTATGGCGTCTCACTTAATAATTCGTTAGGAAGCTCTCACTGAGCCACTTCATCCGTCTCCCAGCTGACTGCAGGAGACACCCAGGCTCCTCTGGCGCTGGTGCGTTTGAGCAGTTCTGTGCAGCAGGGAGGTTACTGACTGCGTCTCAGCAACATTCCCTCTCATGTTCTTCCCAACAAAGATCTTGCATTTTACTGCTGGCTCTTTGCGTCCCTCAGAAACTGCTCCGTTGCTCGTGAGGACTTACCATCAGCTCAGCCTTTCCCCAACAGACCTTTCATGTGCCGCATCCAGGGCTCCCCGTTTCCCATCGACCTGGCTCTCTGTCCTTCCTGTGCGTTCACCCTGGAGCAGAAGGGGAAGCATTCTTTGGGTTGCAAGGAGGAGACCCTTCATGTTCTGCGGTAAACACTGGCATCTGGCAATGTATAACACTTCCTTGGGTCTTTGTTTTTTCCTTCTACACACATGCACTAGATCAGATTATCTTTAAGGGGGGGGCCTCTCTGCGGGGAGACACGTTGTGAAGTGTTAGGGTCTTTTGAAAGCCGTGGAATAGATTGCTCAGTGGACAGTGAGTTGAATCAGATGGCAGCAGTCCATGATGATACAATAAAATTACCTTGATTTCAGGAGTTCCTCTTGCGGATTAGCAGGTTAAGAACCCAACGTGGTCTCTGTGAAGATGCAGGTTTGATTCCTGACCTCACTCGGTGGGTTAAGGATCCAGTGTTACCACAAGCTGCGGCTTGGGTCACAGATGTGGCTCAGATCCAGTGTTGCTGTGGCTGTTGTGTAGGCTGGCAGCTGCACCTCTGATCTGATCCCTGGCCCAGGAACTTTCATATGCCATGGGTATGGCTATAAAAGGAAAAAAAATTGCCTTGATTTCTGGCCAAGGGGACCAACAGTTTTCTATAACACTCTTGTTATTACCTAAAGATACACTGAGTGATGGATTGAGTTTTGTTTACTACTGTCTCCAACCATTTCATATTGTTTGTCCCATTGATGACTAATGAAAAAGAGATTCACTTAAAAAGTTATTCATGCATTCATTATTTAAAAAGTTATTCATGCATTCATTACCTAATTTTTATTTTTTTATTATTTTTTAGCAGTTTCTTTTTTCCCATTAATGAATTTTATTATAATTATAGGTGTACAAAAATCATCACAACTCAATTTTATAGCATTTCCATCCCAACCTAATTTTTATTTTATTTTTTATGGCCACACCTGGGGCATATGGAAGTTCCTGGGCTAGGAATTGACTCCAAGCTGCAACTATAGCAACACCAGATCCTTTAACCCACTGCTCTAGGCCAGGGATCAAATCTGTGCCTACACAGTGCCCCAAGCCACTGCAGTCGGATTCTTAACCCACTGCACTACAGTGGGAACTCTATTTACTCCCTAATTTGTCCACCAAAGGACCATACTAGACATTTTCCACATCCTCAAAGTGTTTATACTCAAGCTAAGTTAATTTCATTGGCTAAACTCTGTCTAGAAACAGGGTGAAAAACAATAGTTCTGGTGTTATTTTAGAAAGCAGAAACTTAAAAAAAACTCATAAAAGATTAATTCTACTTGGAAGGATTCCCTCCGGCTGGCTCTGAGTTCCTTTGTAACTGGTATGATCCAATTCATTGGGATCAATGTTAGAAGTTTGCTTGGAAACACTGGCCTCACTAGAGCTTCAATTAATATGCTTTGAGAATGTTACACTTTATTATTGATATGGTAAGGCACTGGGTGAATTAGGTGTGTAATTCTGACACTAAGGAATATAGGATATTTACCATTCAGGTAGAATTTTCTTAAACTTATTCATACCTAGAAAGGGGAATTCGGTAAAAAATATATGTCAAATATGTACCTTGATGGTAAAGCGTCATTATTATTATCATCGGTGCTGCCGAGATTTGGTAGTGGGGGAATAAAACTGCAGTGTTGGTCAGTGACTCAACTATTGGCGCAGAAGTGTGACCCATGGATGCCTCACCTGATTCAAAAGATAGACTTCTCTCCATTATAGGGGAGCGACTTAGAGTGGTGACTTAAATGATATTGTGGAATTTGAGAGCCAAAGTGATTTTTGTGGGTCAGTAGCACATTTTCAGGGAATATTACTTGGCCTTTGAAGGAAACGATCCAAACAAGATATAAAAATAAGATAATCTGAAAAAGACATCAGGAGAAAATGCTCCTTGACTAAGTAGAGAGTAAGAAAATAACCATATGATAATGATAACCTACTTGCAAAAATAAAGCACTCTTAAGCTCCTGCATGTATATCTTTCCAACCCCCCCACCACCTTCCTCTTTTCTTTGCAAATCTTGCCATAATCTCGGGTTACGATTTCTCTACTCCAACCAGGCTTTATTTGGATTCTGAAGCATCTTTCACAGATATTTGTCTCATTTGCCCCAGACTTTAAGTTCTTGGAGAGACGGAATCATCACACCTCTTTATCTTTCCTTCCCGCCTTTAGTCCTGCCTGTCTTGTCTTTTGAGCAATTGGTTGGCAGTATTTTTGCCAGAGAAATAGTCTTCTGGGTAGAGCAGTTAAGTTTTAGCAAGATCCTCTCCCAGGCTATCCAATGCCTTACAATGTCTGTAGAAAGGAAAAGACATTTTGGGGTGTTATTGGATACCTTCATCTCCCAGGAATACAAAAGGAGTCTAAATGCCAGCCAGGTTTTAGGTTACTTACAGACGAGCTTTCTACTTCAGTGATTTCAGAAATTGGGTGGATTGTTCTTTGTCTCATAAAGAATTCATTTTTGAGATGCTGATGGCCTCAGCCCTGGCTGGTGGCCAGCCTCAGGAAGTGTGGTTCACAAGCCGTCAAGGACTGTGCATACTCCACATTCCTTGGGTAATGCAATTCTGGACCCAAATCGATTCCAGAAGTCTGATCTTCCAGGAGGGGCCCATGCTCTGAGCTTGCTGAACAGTCCCTCCAGGTCCCCCCTGCCCACCACCCCAGTCAGCACAGTAGGGTTAGGCAGCCAGTCAAGGAGCTAAGCCAGCAGTTTGGTGAGACCAAAGTTGCAAGGATATGAACAAGCTGATGAGCTTGGCAGCTTGTGTTTGAAGAGTTTGTTTCATGTGTTGGATAAAGTCTGGGAATTTATCCTTCAAAATTCCTTAGCTTTAGTAACATGTCGATGTACTGTGTTAATGCAAGGAGCCTTTCTTTCTTTCTTTCTTTCTTTCTTTCTTTCTCTCTTTCTTTTTCTTTCTTTCTTCCTTTCTTTCTTTCTTTCAGGTTAAAAGCCGCCCTCCTTTTAAAGTATGAGTAATCCATCCAAATCCTGCCTAAGGGAACAAAAGGGGTGCCAGTAATTTTCTCTTTCACAAAATGCAGAGACTTCCTCTCTGTCCTCTCCAAGTACTATTCTATGAACTGAAGGGAAATTACACTCCTCACCATTGAAAAAAGAGATTATGCAAAATGAGAAGGTAAAGCCAATCATCATAGTACAGATACAAATACCAGCTTAGTCCTTGCAAGGAATGGCCCTGTGCCTTTTCTCTCCAGATGTGGGTGTATAGACACATCTACCTTTTTGTCCCCCCTAAATTCTATTATCTGATATTTTTCAGGGCTCCCACAAAATAGAATCCTCGGTAGGAACATCATGAGCTCCAGCTCTAGACTCCAGATCTCACAAAACTCTCCTCTTTCCCTTAAACGGGGAGCGTCTCCAGTGACTCTCCCCCCGTGTTGGGGAGTAGGGAGAGGGGGAGAGGGGAGGGAAGCCCCGAAACTCGAGCAGTTGCCATTTTAGGTAGAAATTAACCAAAGAGAAAATGACAGGAGGCAGAGGCTTGAGTAGAACCTCACAAACAAAAGTGATAGTTGGATAACATGGAATTGGGGGAGTTACAAGCAGCTCAAAATGATGTCGTATCTCAGAGTTACCACTCAGAAAATACTATGTGCTCAGAACTGGGCACAGTGCATGGTGTACGTTATCCTCTTTTACCTGGTAAACTCGCTGCAGAAGGTTACCTCCAGTTTTAAACAGGGACACTGAAATTGAGAGTGAGATCATTTGTTCAAAGGCCAGATGTTTAGCAAGATACAGATACAGTATTCACATCCAGGCATATCTGGTTTTCACACTATTGGGGGTAAGGCTTCTACCTGTAGAGTTCTGTGGAAGTCGGATGCCAGACAAGGAAATGTGGAATTTATCCTCTAGGCGATACATGAGAAGAGAATTAAGTTCTTTGGGAGGAAGGGAAGATTAGATTATTTATTTATTTAGTCTTTTTAGGGCTGCACCCACGGCATATGGAAGTTCTCAGGCCTAGGGGTCGAATCCGAGCTGTAGCTGCTGGGCTACGCGCCACAGCTACAGCAACGTCAGATCCTTAACCCACTGAATGAGGCCAAGGATCAAATCGCCATCTGTCGTGGATACTAGTCAGGTTCATTACCACTACACCACCATAGGAATTCCCAGATAAGTGTTATAGAATGATTTCTTTTTGGCCAGTTGTAGGATAAGTTGGAAGGGCATGAGTCCCTATTTTTATTTTGTACTCATATCAATCTACATTATATTGAAGTCAGTACTTTTTGCAATTACTTTTCTGGTAGATAGGGGCTATGTTTAACTCTTTGTCCCTCTCACAGCATATGGTAGTAAATGAATGAATGCAGTTTTAACTTCTACATGGAAAACTTCTACGTATGGCCAGGAGACCAAATAACCACTTCCCTGACTTCATTTGCTGTCCCCTAAAAATGTCATCAGTATAAATGAAAAACTGGCACTAACTTTGGGAAGAAGTCTTATGGAGCACAAAAATGCAGCTAATACTAGAAGAAGGATTGCTGAAATGGAAAAAGGCCTAGTCTTCAGAAACTGGGATTTGAATCCCAGCCCTACTATTTGTTATGTGCACTTAGGCAGACCTCGTCACCTTTCTGAACTAGAATTTTTTCAACTCTCTAATGAGAATAACCTTTGAGGAAAGCACTAGTGATTCAAAATATAAGGAGAGATTATGGATACTAGTAATGTTCATTTTTTTTTACTAGATTACAGTTGATTTACAGTGTTGTGTAAATTTCTGCTGTATAGCATAGTTATCCAGTGATATGTGTGTGTGTATATATATATACACACATTTTTTTTTCTCCTACTATCTTCTATCATGTTCTATGCCAAGAGATTGGACATAGTTCCCTGTGTTGTAGAGTAGAACCCAATTGCTTATTCATTCTAAATGCAACAGTTTGTATCTACCAACCCCAAACTCCCCATCCATCCCACTTTCTCCCCTGCTCCCCCAGCAACCACAAGTCTGCTCTCCATGTCCATGATCTGTTAATGTTTGCTTTCTTGTTCTGGACAGTGGTTATGTGGGTGTGTTCACTGTGTGAAAAGTCATTCTATGTACACACACACACACACACACACACACACATATGTCTGAATGAGTTTTATATTTCAATAAGTTTGTTATTGAAATGAGGAAATTTGGATCTAATCTCATTTATTGCTTTTCCAGTTTGGTATTCAGTAGGCATAATTATTGATCCTTGACAGAAATAAAATTATAGATATTGTCATATCCAAACACAAATATCATGAAAGACTCTTCCATAAACTCTCTGGAGCAGCTGTTTAAAGAATGAAAAAGAGAGAGACTAGAATAGAAGGACTGCTGGTTAGATGAGACAGAATGAACACAACTATTCAGTACCACTTCGTCTCAAATCTCGCTAAAAGGACAGTAAACAAATATAAAATGCACAAAGAGACTATGACAGAGAAAATGGGAAAGTAAATGGCATGAAATGAAAGTCAATAATATTTCAAAATTTATTTTTATGTTTAATTTGGAATAGTTTAATAGTCATGAGAATTTGTAAAGATAATGGAAGAAATTTCACCCAGCTTTCCCCAATGAGAACAACTTATATAACCATAGTACCTCGTGAAAACCAGGAAATTGACGTTGGTACAATATTATGACTCATTGGTGCAATATTATTACAGATCTTATTTGAATTTCACCAGTTCTTACATTCTCTTTCTCTCCTGTATCTCTCTCCCTTTTTTTTTCATTTTTTTTCAGTGTATACTTCTATGAAAGGTTATTGTATGTATGGATTTGATGAATACTTAACCACACACAGAATACAGAACATTTCCATCACTACAAAGAAATTCCTTCATGTTACTGCTTAATAGTCACACCTCTTCCCAAACTGCTAACAACCCTTAAGCTGCTGTCTTGCGCTATAATTTTGTTATGTTGAGAATATTCTATAAATGAAATTGTATAGTATAAAAATCTTTGATAGTGTTTTTTTTCCTCAATTAGCATAATACCTTAGAGTTCATCCACAGTTTGTTCCTTTTTTTTTTTTTTTTTTGGCTATTTTAGGGCTGCAGCCGCAGCATATGGAGGTACCCAGGCTAGGGGTCCAATTTGGGCTGTAGCCCCTGGCCTATGCCAGGGCCACAAAAACGCAGGATCCGAGCCTCATCTGTGACCTAAACCACAGCTCACAGGCAATGCTGGATCCTTAACCCACTGAGCAAGGCCAGGGATCGAACCCACATCCTCATGGATTCTAGTCAGGTTCGTTAACCACTGAGCCATGAAGGGAACTCCATAGTTTGTTCCTTTTTGCAGAGTAATAATCTATCGTATGAACATACCAGTTTCTTTATCCATTCACCTGTTCAAGTAAATCTGTGTTTTTTCCAGTTTAAGTCTATTATAAATAAAGCTGCACAGTAAACATTTGTGTACAGGTATTTATGTAAACAGATTTTTCATTTCTCCAGGATAACTACTTATCGCCTAAACTTGGCCTCTGTCTACCAGTGCCGAATATAAATATGGAGATAGAGTTTGGGGAAGAAGGATAAAAAATAGCTTTATTGCTTTGCCAGGCCAAAAAGGTCACAGCAGGCTAATGCCCTAAAGACTGTGCCCTCCTTTGGCCTTACAGTTTTAGGAGTGGAAAATAGGGCCACAGGTGAGGAACAGTGTAGATGCAAGCTTTCATTCTTCTTCAGGCCTGTGTTTAGTGGCCCTGGACTTGTTCTGGCGGTCTTCCTTCTTTCTGGAATGAAGAATGCTTCATAACATCTTTCATTGGTTGGGGATTTATTTCTGCAGACGAGCTCAAAGATACTTTTATGTGTATTCCTTGAGGAGGAACCAGGACCCTGCCCCAAGTCTGCACTGTTGTTTCTGGACTGTTTCTCCCTTGTCTCTGCAACCCCTCCCTTCCCTGATGAACAACTGTTTGAACCTGCCCTCTGGAACTCAGGGAAGGTGTGGAGGCTGAATGAGGCCTATTTCCTAAAAACAAGAAGTGGGATGATTTCCTGCTGTGGCACAGTAGGTTAATAGTCTGGTTTGTCTCTGGTGGTGTATTTGGATTCTGGCCTGGTCCGATGGGTTAGGGATCCAGTGCTGCCATAGCTGTGGCAGAGGTCATAGCTCCAGTTTGGATTCATTCCCTGACCTAGGAACTTCCATATGCTGCAGGTGTGGCTAAAAAGAAAAAAAAGGAAATGGGGACACAGAAAGGCTTTTGTGCCCAGGAGCCCCACAGGGCCCTGCTCAGCTTCATACCCAGGACTTACCCAGGAGGGTGACTGCTGGGTCATTGTATATTTAACTTTGTAAGAAGCTGCCAAATTTTCTAGTGTCTTTACCAGAAATGTATGAGAGATGCAGTTATTCTACTAGTCCTTGGTGTTATCAATATTTTTAGTACCAATTATTACCGGTATTTTAAAATTATAGTCATTCTAGTAGATGTGAAGTGATATCTTGTTGGAGCTTTAATTTGCATTTTTCCATTGGCTAATGATGTTGAACATCTTTCCATGAGTGGATTTGTCATCATCATATCTTCATGGATGGAGGATTTTTTCAAATTTTTTACCTATTTTTCTAATTGAATTGTTGGCTTTCTTATTGTTGAGTTTAGAGAGGTCTTTATATATCCTGATATTTTTGTTGGCTGTATAATTTGCAAATATTTTCTCCTTGTCTGTGACCAGGGTCTTACAAAAAGCAAACATTTTTAATTTTGTGACGTCCACTTTATTGACTTTTTTCTTTTATGGAGCATGTTTTTGGTGTTTAAGGACTCTTTTGCCTCTTAGTCATAAAGATTTTCTTCAATGTTTTCTTTTAAAGTTTTATACTTTCATATGTTGCATGCAGATAATCCATTTTGAGTAAATTTTGTGTAAGGTGTGAAGTTTATGTTGAGGTTCTTTGTTTTGCTTATGAATGTTTAACTATTCCAACAGCATTTGTTTAAAAATATATCCTTCCTTCTTTGAAATTCTTTGGCATTTAGTCAAAAAGTATTTGGCCACAAGTATGGGCTCTATTTTGGATTCTTTACTCCATTAATCTATGTGACTGTCCATCAGTACCACACTGTTTTGATTATTGTATCTATATAAGAAGTAAAAATCAGGTCATATTTTTTCTGTCTTCTTTTTAATACTGTTTTTGTTATCATAGTTTATTTTTCTATTTATGTAAATTTTGGCATCAGCTTGTCTATATCTGCAAAGAATCATTCTGGGATTTTGATAGAAATTGCTTTGGAGTTCCTGTTGTGGCTCGGTGGTTAACAAATCCGACTAGGAACCAGGAGGTTGCGGGTTCGACCCCTGGCCTTGCTCAGTGGGTTAAGGATCCGGCGTTGCCGTGAGCTGTGGTGTAGGTTGCAGATGCGGCTCGGATCCCACGTTGCTGTGGATGTGGTGAAGGCCAGCAGCTACAGCTCCTGTTAGACCCCTGGCCTGGGAACCTCCATATGCCGCGGGTGCGGCCCTAGATAAGGCAGAAAGGCAAAAAAAGAAAAAAAGAAATTGCTTTAAACCCATAGATCAATTCTGGGGAAAATTGATATGTATACTATGTTGAGTCTTTTAATCCCTGAACATGGTATAATGTCTCATTTATTTTGATCTTCTTTGACTTGTTTGATTAGCATTGAATAGTTTTCAACATAGAGATTATGTATATGTTTTAGTGGATTTATAACTTGGCATTTCATTTAGTGGTGATGGCAATTGAATTGGTACAGTGTTTTAAATTTTATTTTCCAATTTTTCAATACTAGCATATAGAAATCTGATTGAATTTGTGTGTTGACCTTGACCTTGTGATCTTACAAAATCCCTTTTTAGTTCCATGAGGTTTTTTTTTTTTGTAGACCGTTGGATTTTTTATGTAGAAAATCATGTCATCTGAAAATAAAGAAAATTTTTATTCTTTTCTGATCTGTATGTCTTTCATTTCCTTTTCCTGCCTTATTGTGTTGGCTCAAACTTCCAGTACTATGTTTAATAGAAGTGGTAAGAGTAGATAGACATCCTTGCCTTAGAGTTGCTCTTATAGTTGGTGAAGGCATTCAGTCTTTCACAATTAAGTGTGATGTTAATTCTAGGTTAGCATCAGGTCTTTATTAGTTTGAGAAAGTTTTATTCTCCTCCTAATTTTCTGACAGTTTTTAGTATGAATGGTATTGAAATCTGTCAAATGCTTTTTTCTGCATCAACTGATACTATCATATGTTTTTTCTTCTTTATAGACTGTTAATATGCTGGATTACACTGGTTGATTATCAAATATTGAACCAATTTTGTATTTCTGGAATATATCCACAGTAGATATCATTTTGATACATTTCTTTTTGAGTTGCTATTTTTTTTAATTTTATGGCTGCACCTGTGGCATATGGAAGTTCCCAGGCCAGGGACTGAATCTGAGCCACAGGTGTGACCTACATTTCATCTGTGGCAGTGCTGTATCCTTTAACCCACTGTGCTGGGCCAGGGCTCGAATCCATGCCTCTGCAGCTACCTGAGCTGCTTGCAGTCAGATTCTTAACCTACTGTGCCACAGCAGGAACTCCTTGAATTGCTAATATTTTGATGAGAGTTTTTTGCATTTCTGTTTAGAGGGATATTGTTTGTAGTTTTCCTTTTTATAAATTATGGATTCACTTTCTTTAAAGTTATAGGACTATACAGGTTATCTATTTTGTTTGGGTGAGTTTGGTAGTTGTGATTTTTGAGGTATCAGACAAGTTTATCGAAATTGTCAAATTTATATCTTCACAGTTATTATAATTATTTTCATTTTATCTTCACAGTTATTATAATTATTTTCATTTAATATCTATCCTTTTAAAATTCTGTAGTGATATCCTTTCTCTTATTCCAAATATTGGCAATAGATGTCTTTTAATTTGTCAGTCTTTCTAGAGGTTTATAGTTTTACAGATTTTTAAAAAAATCAATTTTAGATTATTATTTTAAATTTTATTGGTGTCTGTCCTGTATTATTTCCTTCCTTCCTCTTGCTTTAGGTTTCTTTTGCTTTTTTACTCTTTTGAGGCATATTTCCAAAATATTAATTAGATACAGTTTTTTCTTCTGCAACAGTCATTCAGTGCTATAAATTTTTTGTTCTTAATTTTATTTCAATTATAGGTGTACAAAAACCATCACAAGTCAATTTGATAGCATTTGTGTCCCAAACCCTCAGTGCATCCCCACACCGCCCAGATTGTCTTATTTGGAAACCAAAGGCTTTCCAAAGTCTGTGAGTCATTGTCTATCCTGCAAAGAGGTTCATTGTGTCTTTTTAGTTTCCACATGTAAGCGGTAGCATTGGGTGTGGCTGTCTAATTCTCTGACTGGTTTCACTTCGCATGATAATTTGTAGGTCCATCCATGTTGCTATAAATGTTGTTATTTTGTTCCTTTTAATGGCTGAGTAATATTCCATTGTATGTACCATATCTTCCCTATCCACTCCTCTGTTGATGGGCATTTAGGTTGTTTCCATGACCTGGCTATTGCATAGAGTGCTGCAACGAACACTGGAGTGCATGTGTCTTTTCGAGTCATGGTTTCCTCTGGATAGATGCCCAGGAGTGGGATTTCTGGATCAAATGGTAATTCTATTTTGAGTTTTCTGAGGAATCTCCATACTGTTTTCCACAGTGGTTGCACCAATTTGCATTCCCACCAACAGTGTAATAGGGATCCTTTTTCTCCACACCCTCTCTAGCACTTACTGTTTGTAGACTTTTTGATGATAACCATTCTGGCTGGTGTAAGGAGGTACCTCATAGTGGTTTTGATTTGCATTTCTCTAAAGAGGAGTGATGTTGAACATCTTTTCATGTGTTTATTTGCCATATGTATGTCTTCTTTGGAGAATTGTCTGTTACATCCTTTGCCCATTTTTTGATGCCCATTTGATGAGTTGTTTGATTTTTTGGTATTGAGCTATAGGAGGTGTTTGTAAATTGTGGAGATGAATCCCTTGTCCATCGATTCATTTGCAAATACTTTCTCCCATTCTGTGGGTTGTCTTTTGGTTTTGATTAGGGTTTCCTTTGCTGTGCAGAAACTTTGAAGTTTAATGAAGTCCCATTTGTTTATTTTTCTTTTTATTGTCCTTACTCTGACAGGTGGATCTGAGAAGATGTGGCTGTCATTTATGTGGGAGAGTGTTTGGCCTATGTTTTCCTCTAAGAGTTTTATAGTGTCTGGTCTTATATCTAGATCTTTAATCCATTCTGAGTTTATTTTTGTGCATGGTGTTAGGAAGTGTTCCAGTTTCATTTTTTGACATGTGCCTGTCCAGTTTTCCCAGCACCGCTTATTGAAGAGGCTGTCTGTTCTCCATTGTATATTCTTGCCTCCTTTGTCATAGATTAGTTGACCATAGGTGTATGGGTTTAATTATGGGCTTTCTATCCTGTTCCACTGATTTATATTTCTGTCTTTGTGCCAGTACCATATAGTTTTGATGACTGTAGCTTTGTAGTAGAGTCTGAAGTCAGGGAGCCTGATTCCTCCATTTTTCTTTTTCAGGATGTCTTTGGCTATTCCGGGTCTTTTGTGCTTCCAAACAAACTTTAAAGTATTTTGTTCTAGTTCTGTGAAAAAGGTCCTTGGTAATTTGATAGGGACTGCATTGAATCTGTAGATTGCCTTGGGTAGTATAGTCATTATGATAATATTGACTCTTCCAATCCAAGAGCATGGTATGTCTTTCCATCTGTTCATGTCATCCTTGACTTCTTTCATCAGCATCTTATAGTTTTCAGAGTACAGGTCTTTTGTCTCTTTAGGCAGGTTTATTCCTAAGTATTTGATTCTTTTTGATGTGATGGTAAATGGGATTGCTTCCCTAATTTCTCTTTCTGATCTTTCATTGTTAGTATATAGAAATGCAGTTGTTTTCTGTGTATTACTTTTGTGTCCTGCGACTTTGCCAAATTCATTGATGATCTCTAATAGTTTTCTGGTAGAGTCTTTAGGATTCTTTAGGTATCGTTATCATGTTATCTGCAAATAGTGATAGTTTTATTTCTTCCTTTCCAATTTGGATTCCTTTTATTTCTTTTTCTTCTCTGATTGCTGTGGCTAGACTTCCAAAACTATGTTGAATAGTAGTGGCGAGAGTGGACATCCCTGTCTTGTTCCTGATCTCAGTGGGAATTCTTTCACCTTTCCACCATTGAGAATGATGTGAGCTCTGGGTTTGTCATAGATGGCCTTGATTATGTTGAGGTAGTTTCCCCCTAAGCCCACTTTCTGAAGGGGTTTTATCAGAAATGGGTGTTGGATTTTGTCAAAGGCTTTTTCTGCATCTATTGAGAGGATCATATGGTTTTTATTCTTCAGCTTGTTAACATGGTATATCACACTGATTGATTTTTGGCTATTGAAGAATCCTTGCATCTCTGGGATAAATCCCACTTGATTGTGGTGTACAATCCTTTTAATGTATTGTTGGATTCGGTTGGCTAGTATTTTGTTGAGGATTTGTGCATCTATGTTCATCAGTGAAACTGGCTGTTACTTTCTTTTTTTGTGGTATCTTTGTCTGGTTTTGGAATCAGGGTGATGGTTGCCTCATAGAATGAGTTTGGGAGTGTCCCTTCCTCTGCAATTTTTTGGAAGAGTTTCAGAAGGATAGGCATAAGCTCTTCTCTAAATGTTTGATAGTATTCACCTGTTAAGCCATGTGGTCCTGGACTTTTCTTTGTTGGAAATTTTTTAATCACAGTTTCAATTTCAGAAAATGTGATTGGTCTATTCATCTTTTCTATTTCATCTTGGTTTAGTCTTGGAAGACTGTGCTTTTCTAAAAATTTGTCCATTTCTTCTAAGTTTTCCATTTTATTGCCATAGAGTTGCATAAAGTAGTCTCTTATGATCCTTTGTGTTTCTGTGATGTCCGTTTTTACTTCTCCTTTTTCATTTCTAATTTTACTGATTTGTGTCCTCTCTGTTTTTTTCTTTAAGTCTAACTGGGGGTTTATCAATTTTGCTGATCTTTTCAAAGAACCAGCTTTTAATTTCATTGATCTTTTCTATGGTTTTCTTCATTTCTATTTCATTGATTTCTGCTCTGATCTTTATGATTTCTTTTCTTCTACTAACTTTAGATCTTGTCCTTACGTCTTGTTCTTCCTCTCTAGCTGCTTTAGATGTAAAGTTAGGTTGTTAGTTGTGAGCCACATGGGAAATCCTATTTAGGTTGTTTATTTGAGCTTTTTTCTTGTTTCCTGAGGTAGGCTTGTATTGCTATTAACTTCCCTCTTAGAACTGCTTTTGCTGCATCCCAGAGGATTTGGAGTGTTGTATCTTTTTTGTCACTTGCTTCTAGATTTTTTTTAATTTCCTCTTTGATTTCTTCAGTGATCCATTGGTTGATTAGTAGCATGTTGTTTAGTCTCCACTTGTTTGTATTTTTTGCTGTTTTTTTCTTGCTGTTGATTTTCAGTCATATAGCGTTGTCAGAGAAGACGCTTGATATGATTTCAGTTTTCTTAAAGTTACTGAGGCTTGATTATGTAGCCCAGGATGTGATCAGTCTTAGAGCATGTTCCGTGTGCACTTGAGAAGAATGTGTATTCTGTTGCTTTTGGATGGAATAGCCTATAAATATCTATTAAGTCCATCTGATCTAATACTTCATTCAGGGCTTGTGTTTCCTTATTGATTTTCGGTTTGGATGATCCATCCATTGCTATAAGTGGGGTGTTAAAGTCCCCCACTATGATTGTGTTTTTGTTGATTTCTCCTTTTAAGGTTGTTAGCAGTTACCTTATATATTGTGGTGATTCTATGATGAGTGCATAGATATTTAAAATTGTTATATCTTTTTCTTGGATTGATCCTTTGATCATTACATAGTGCCCTTCCTTGTCTCTTAAAATGTTCTTCATTTAAAGTCTATTTTGTCTGATATGAGTGTTGCAATTCTGGCTTTCTTTTGATTCCCGTTTGCTTGGGATATTTTCTCCCATCCTCTCACTTTCAATTTGTATGTGTCCCTAGAAGTGAAGTGGTTCTCTTGAGGACAGCATATATATGGGTCTTGTTTTTGTATCCATTCAATTAGTCTATGTCTAGCTGAATGGATACATTGGGGTATTCAGTCCATTACCATTTAAGGTAATTATTGATATGTATGTTCTTATTGCCATTGTATTAATTGTTTGGGGGTTTTGTTGCTCTTTTTTTCTTCCATTCTTCGTTGTCTCCTCTCACAAGATGACTATCTTGAATGTTGTATTTGAGTTGATTTTTATTTGTTTGTGTATCAACTGTGAATTTTTAGTTTGCAGTTACCGTGAAGTTTTGATATAGGAAGTATATATATAAAAGAGATTGTTTTAAGTTGTTGGTTTCTTAATTGCATGTGTGTCTCCAGTGACCTGCTTTTGTGCTCTCTTCACACGATTTCTGATTGTGGTAACATAATTGTGCATGGATGATTAAGTATCTTTACTGTATATATGCCTTTACCAGTGAACCTTGTCATTTGTAGTGTTTTTGTTTCTGGTTGTGGCCTTTTCTTTTCTGCCTAGAGAAGTTCCTTTAGGATTTGTTGTAAAGCTGGTTTAGTGTTGCAGAAATCTCTTAGCGTTTGCTTATCTGCAATGGTTTTGATCTCTCCTTCAAATCTGAATGAGAGCCTTGCTGGTTAAAGTAATCTTGGTTGGAAGTTTTTCCATTTCATCACATTAAGTATATCATGCCACTCTCTTCTGGCCTGCAGAGTTTCAGCTGACAAATCTGCTGATAACCTTATTTGGGTTCCCTTGTATGTCATTTGTTTCTTTTCCCTAGCTGCTTTCAAAATTTTCTCTTTTTCTTTAATTTTGGTCATTTTGATTAATATGTGTCTCGGGGTGTTCCTCCTTGGGTTTATTTTGTATGGTACTTGTTACGCTTGCTGGATTTGAGTGAGTGGTTCCTTTCCCATATTAGGGAAGTTTTTGGCTATTATATCTTTGAATATTTTTTCTATCCCCTTCTCTCTCTCTTCTCCCTCTGGCACCCCTATAATACGGATGTTGGTACATTTAACATTATCTCAGAGTTCTCTGAGACTCAGCTCATTTCCTTTCAATCTTTTATCTCTTTTCTCTTCTGCGCTAGTAATTTCCACTAATCTGTCCTCCACCTTGCTGATTCGTTCTTCTGCCTCCTGTATTCTATTGTTGGCTGCTTCTAATGAATTTTTAATTTCAGTTATTGTATTTTGCATCTCTCCTTGTTTAATTTTTACATTTTGTATTTCTTTGCTCAGTGTTTCCTGTAAATTATCAATCTTTGCCTCCAGTTTATTTCCAATGCTTTGCATCATCTTCAGCATCAACAGTCTAAAGTCTCTTTCTGGGAGGCTGATAATCTCCTCATCACTGAGCTGTTTTTCTGGGCTTTCCTCTTTCTCCCTTATCTGAGTTATAGTTTTCTGTCTTTTCATTTTTTTAGGTTTTTGGCATGGTGACCTTTTTGTAGACAATAGAGTTGTAGCCTCTCTTAGTTCTGGTGTTTGCCTCCCCTGTGGCTGAGTTTTGTACAAGTGGGGTCTTGCTGTAGATTTCCTGATGGGAGGGACTGGTGCCTGCCCACTGGTAGGCGGGGTTTATTCCTCTCCCTCTGATGGGTGGGGCTTTGTCTCTGGGTCAGATTAGATGCTGGCTGTGTGCCTGAGGGGACTTTAGGCAGCATGTTTATTGATGGTGGGGCTGTGATCCCACCTGGATTATTGTTTGGCCTGAGGCTTCTCAGCACTGATGGGAGGGACCAGATTTTCCCCAAAATGGCTACCTCCTGAGAAATGCAGGCTGATGAATGTTCCCAAGAGCTTCACCTCCAATGCCCTTCCCTCAACACGCCACTGTCACCCCTGTTTTCCCAGGAGATCCTCCAAGAATTGCAGTCAGGTTTGACCCAGATTCCTATGGAGACATTGCTTTGCCCTGGGACCCAGTGCATGTGAAAGTCTGTGTACACCTTTCAAGAATGGGGTCTCCTATTCCCCCAGTCCTGTGGAGCTCCTGCACACAAGCCCCACTGGCCTTCAATGCAAGTTGCTTCAGGGTCTCTTTCTCCCTGTGCCAGATCCCCAGGTGTGGGGATTTGATGTGGGGCTCATCACTCTCAGTCCTTTAGGTGAGTCTCTGTGATACAGTTATCTTCCAGTCTGAGGGGCTTCCCACTCAGGATGTACGGGGTTGCTTATATCACATAATCACCCCTCCTACCTGTTGATGTGGTCTCTTCTTTGTCTTCTGGATTAGAATATCTTTTTGAAAGTTTCCAGTCCATTTGGTTGAAGGTTGCTTGGCATTTGGTTGTAGTTCTGTTGTTTTTAGGAGAGAAGTTGAGCTGCAGTCCTTCTATTCCACCATCTTACTCTCAGTATGTGTTTTTCTGATACATTTATTTCTAAAATTTGAAGTATTGGTTTTTGCAATATTATATTAGTTCAGGTATACAACATAGTGATTCAAAATTTTTATACCTTATATTCCATTTTAAGTTACTATAATTATTGACTATTTTTCCTGTGCTGTGCAACATAGTCTTATGGTTTATTTACTTTATATGTAGTAATTTGTAACTCTTATTCCTCTTATTTTGTCCCTTCCCCGTTCCTTCTGCCAGCTGGCAACCAGTACTTTGTTCTCTATATTTGTGTGTCTATTTTGTTATATTCATTTGTTTTATTTTTTAGATTACACATATAAGTGATAACATACAGTATTTATCTTTCTCTGTGTTACTTACTCCACTAAGCGTAATACCTTCCATGTCCATTCAAATTGTTGCAAGTGGCAAAAATTCATTCTTTTTTATGGCTGGATAGTATTCCATCATAATACCACCTAATGGTGATGACATTATATAAAGAAGAATGGATATACTTCTTTATCTTTCATCTGTCAGTGGACACTTACGTTGATTCTTTATCTTGGCCATTGTAAGTAATGCTGCTATGAACATTGGTGTGCATATATCGTTTTGAATTAATACATCTATATTCTTGAATGTCGCATGAAGGTTTGAAAATAATGTGTATTCTGTTCTTGTAGGGGGTGTGTGTGTTTGTAAATGTTACTTTCATTAATTAATTGAAAGCATTATTTAGTTCTTCTATATTCATGCTGATATTTTGTCTAGTAGTTCAATTACTGACAGAGAAGTTCTGACATCTCTAACTATATTTTTGAATTTTTCTGTTTTCTCTGTTCTGTTAGTTTTTGATTCAGGCATTTTTGCAGCTTTTTTTTAAATCTTTTTTTTTTTTGCCTTATCTAGCGCCACACTGCGGCATATGGAGGGTCCCAGGCTAGGGTTCTAACAGGAGCTGTAGCTGCCAGCCTTCACCACAGCCACAGCAATGTGAGATCTGAGCCACGTCTGCAACCCACACCACAGCTCATGGCAACGCAGGATCCTTAACCCACTGAGCAAGGCCAGGGATCGAACCCGCAACCTCATGGTTCCTAGTCAGATTCGTTAACCACTGAGCAATGACGGCAACTCCAACAGCTCTATTTTTTTGATGCATATACGTTTAAGATTATGTCTTCTTAATGAATTAACCTTTTTATCATTATGTAAGGTTTTTACTGTCTCTAGTAATTTTCTTTGCTCCAAAGCTTATTTTGTCTGATCTTAACATAGCTTCTTCAGCTTTCTTTTGATTTATTTGTGTTTTTCTTTATCATTTTATCTTTGATCTACTGCTATAATTATATTTGAAGTGAGATTTTTCTTTTTTTGGTCTTTTTTGTCTCTTTAGAGCCACACCCATGGCATATGGAGGTTCCCAGACTAGGGGTCGAATCAGAGCTGTTGCTGCTGGCCTATGCCACAGTCACAGCAGCACAGGATCCGAGCCATATCTGTGACCTACACCACAGCTCATGGCAACACCAGATCCTTAACCCACTGAGTGTCCTCATGGATACTAACTGTGCTTGTTAACTACTGAGCTATGACAGGGACTCCCCTGAAATGAGTTTCTTAGAGTGAGCATGTAAGTGAACCATAATCCTCCCTGCCACTTCCCCACTTTTTTTGATATCTTTGGAAGATTCACTTTTAATGGATTTTCTTTTTTATTTTGTCTTATTTGGGCCGCACCCATGGCATCTGGAGGTTCCCAGGCTAGGGGTCTAATCGGAGCTGTAGCTGCTGGCCTTCGCCACAGCCACAGCCACAGCAACTCAGGATCCGAGCCACATCTGCAACCTACACCACAACTGATTTAAACCTGCCATTAAACTTTGGGGTTTATGTTTTTTCTTTCTGTTTTACCTTCCTAGTCTCTTTCTCCTATCTTCATGTGGGGTACCTGAACTTTTAAAAAATTCTGTTTTAATTTATCTAGTTGCTGTTTTAGTGTATCTATTTCTACAGTTAATGATTGCTTTGGGGATTATAATATACATAACTTTTTTGCAGTTTACTAGTATCAACATTTTAGCACTTCAAATACAATTGTAAATACCTCATCACCATTAGGTTCATTTCCCCTCTTGCCTTTAGGATATTTTTTTTTTAATTTTTTTAAATTGTGTATACAATTTTTAAAAGTTACTTTCTATTTATCATTATCATATGATATAGTTGTCTTAATGTTACATTGAAACTATATAGACAATGTTATAACTTTAATTATCAAGTGCAATTAAAAAACTCAAGAGGAAAAGAATTATATATGTATGTTTTTATGACAATGAATTTTATTTCATTTATAGGTGTACAAAGATCATCACAAGTCAATGTGATAGATTTTGTGTCCCAAACCCACAGTGCATCCCCCACCCCCCAGATTGTCTTATTCGAAAAACCAAGGTTTTCCAAAATCTGTGAGTCATTGTTCTTCAAAGAAGTTCATTGTGTCTCTTTAGTTTCCACATGTAAGCGGTAGCATTGGGTGTTGCTGTCTAATTTTCTGACTGGTTTCACTTCACATGATAATTTCTAGGTCCATCCATGTTGCTGTAAATGTAGTTATTTCGTTCCTTTTAATCGCTGAGTAATATTCCATTGTGTGTATGTACTATATCTTCCCTATCCACTCCTCTGTTGATGGGCATTTAGGTTGTTTCCATGACCTGGCTTCTTCCCTCTCTAGGTGCTTTAGATGTAAAGTTAGGTTGTTTATGTGAACTTTTTCTTGTTTCCTGAGATAGGCTTGTATTGCTGTATACTTTCCTCTTAGAACTGCTTTTGCTGCATCCCATAGGTTTTGGAGTGTCATATCTTTGTTGTCATTTGCTTCCAGGTATTTTTTAATTTCCTCTTTGATTTCTTCAGTGATCCATTGGTTGTTTAGTAGTGTGTTGTTTAGTGTCCACGTGTTTGTATTTTTTGCCATTTTTTTTTCTTGTTGTTGATTTCCAGTCGTATAGCATTGTGGTCAGAAAAGATGCTTGATATGATTTCAATTTTCTTAAAGTTACTGAGGCTTGATTTGTAGCCCAGGATGGGATCAATCTTAGAGAATGTTCCGTGTGCACTTGAGAAGAATGTGTATTCTGTTGCTTTTGGATGGAATGTCCTATAAATATCTGTTAGGTCCATCTGATCTAATGCTTCATTCAGGGCCTGTGTTTCCTTATTGATTTTCTGTCTGGATGACCTGTCCATTTCTGTAAGTGGGGTGTTAAAGTCCCCCACTGTGATTGTGTTATTGTTGATTTCTCCTTTTAAGGTTGTTAGCAGTTGCCTTATATACTGTGGTGATCCTATGTTGGGTGCATAGATATTTAAAATTTTGATATCTTCTTCTTGGATTGATCCTTTGATCATTATGTAGTGCCCTTCCTTGTCTCTTAAAATGGTCTTCATCTTAAGGTCTATTTTGTCTGATGGGAGTATTGCTACTCCAGCTTTCTTTTGGTGCCCGTTTGCTTGGAATATTTTCTTCCATCCTCTGACTTTCAGTTTGTATGTGTCTGTAGAAGTAAAGTGGATCACTTGAAGACAGCATACATATGGGTCTTGTTTTTGTATCCATTCGGCTAGTCTGTGTCTTTTGGTTGGGGCATTCAGTCCATTAACATTTCAGGTAATTACTGATATATATGTTCTTATTGCCATTGTATTAACTGTTTGGGTTTTTTGTTGCTCTTTTTTTACCCTGAAGTTTTGATATAGGAGTCTATATACAAATGAGATTGTTTTAAGTTGTTGGTTTCTTAATTGCACGTGCCTTTCCAGTGACCTGCATTTGTGCTCTCTTCTCACGATTTCTGATTGTGGTAGCATAATTGTGCATGGATAATTTAGTATCTTTACTGTATATATATATATATATATATGCCTTTACGAGTGGGCCTTGACATTTGTGGTGTTTTTGTTTCTGGTTGTGGCCTTTTCTTTTCTGCCTAAAGAAGTTTCTTTAGGATTTGTTGTAAAGCTGGTTTAGTGTTGCAGAAATCTCTTAGCTTTTGCTTATCTGTAAAAGTTCTGATCTCTCCTTCAAATCTGAATGAGAGCCTTGCTGGGTAAAGCAATCTTGGTTGGAAGTTTTTCCATTTCATCACATTAAGTATATCATGCCACTCCCTTCTGGCCTGCAGAGTTTCAGCTGAAAAACCTGCTGATAACCTTATTGGGCTTCCCTTGTATGTCATTTGTTTCTTTTCCCTAGCTGCTTTCAATATCTTTGTCTTTAATTTTGGTCATTTTGATTAATATGTGTCTCGGGGTGTTCCTCCTTGGGTTTATTTTATATGGTACTCATTGCGCTTCCTGAATTTGACTGAGTGGTTCCTTTCCCATATTAGGGAAATTTTAAGCTATTATCTCTTTGAATATTTTTTCTGTCCCCTTCTCTCTCTCTTCTCCCTCTGGCACCCCTATAATACGGATGTTGGTGCGTTTAACATTATCTCAGAGTTCTCTGAGACTCAGCTCATTTCCTTTCAATCTTTTATCTCTTTTCTCTTCTGCATTAGTGATTTCCACTAATCTGTCCTCCACCTCGCTGATTTGTTCTTTTGCCTCCTGTATTCTACTGTTGGCTGCTTCTAATGAATTTTTTATTTCAGTTATTGTATTTTGCATCTCTTCGTGTTTAATTTTTACAGCTTGTATTTCTCTGCTCAGTGTTTCGTGTAAATTATCAGTCTTTGCCTCCAGTTTATTTCCAATGCTTTGCATCATCTTCAGCATCAACAGTCTAAAGTCTCTTTCTGGGAGGCTGATAATCTCTTCATCACTGAGCTGTTTTTCTGGGCTTTTCTCTTTCTCCCTTATCTGAGTTATAGTTTTCTGTCTTCATTTTTTTAGGTTTTTGGCGTGGTGACCTTTTTGCCAACAATAGAGTTGTAGCCTCTCTTAGTTCTGGTGTTTGCCTCCCCTGTGGCTAAAGCTGGTATGGAGGGGTCTTGCTGTAGACTTCCTGATGGGAGGGATTGATGCCTGTCCACTGGTAGGTGGGTTTGATTCCTCTCCCTCTGATGGGTGGGGCTTTGTCTCTGGGTCAGATTTGATGCTGGCTGTGTGCCTGAGGCATCTTTAGGCAGCCAGATTACTGATGGGTGGGGCTGTGGTACCACCTGGATTATTGTTTGCCCTGGGGCTTCTCAGCACTGATGGGAGGGACCAGATGTTCCCAGAAATGGCCACCTCCAGAGAAATGCAGGCTGATCAGTGTTCCCAAGAGCTTCACCTCCAGTGCCCTTCCCTCACAACAAGGCACAGTCACCCCTGTTTTCCCAGGAGATCCTCCAAGAATTGCAGTCAGTTTCCACCCGGATATCTATGGAGACTTTGCTTCACCCTGGGACTCAGTGCATGTGAAAGTCTGTGTGTGCCTTTCAAGGATGGGGTCTCTGTTTCCCCCAGTCCTTTGGAGCTCCTGCACACAAGCCCTGCTGGCCTTCAATCCCAGATGATCCGGGGGCTCTTTCTCCCTGTGCCCGATCTCCAGGCATGGGGTTTTGACGTGAGGCTCAGAACTCTCAGTCCTGTAGCTGAGTCTCTGTGATACAGTTACTTTGCAGTCTGTGGGGCTTCTCACCCAGGAAGTATGGGGTTGCTTCTATCGTGTAATCGCCCCTCCTACCTCTTGATGTGGTCTCCTCTTTGTCTTCTGGAATAGAGTATCTTTTTTGGAAGTTTACGGTTCATTTGGTCGAAGGCTGTTCGGCATTTGGTTGTAGTTTTGTTGTTTTTTGGGAGAGAAGTTGAGCTCCAGTCCTTCTATTCTGCCATCTTAATCCAATGAAAAGAATTATATTTTTATCTATGTATTTGCTCTTGGCATTGTTTCTTTTATTCTTAGTGCTAGAGTATTTCTTCTATTACTATTTCCTTTTTGCCTAAAGAGTTTCTTTAGCCATTCTTTTAAAGTACGTCTGTTGACAATAGATTCTCTTTGCTTTTCTTCATCTGAGAATGCCCTTATTTCACCTTAATTACTGAAGGATATTTTCACGGAATATATAATTCTGAGGTGACAGGCTTTTTTTTTTTCACAACATGAAAAATGGTGTGCCACTTCCTTTTGGCCTCCATGAATGAGGAATCTGTCATCACTCAAATCATTTTACTTAAAAAGATAATGTACATATTTTCTTTGCTTTTTGTCTTTGAATGTTTGATTATGATTTGTCTTGACATGGAGTTTGGAGTTTATTTTGTTTGGATTCACTCAGTCTCCTGAAATCTATAGGTTTATGTCTTTCACCAAATTTGATAAGTTTGGGGGCCAAATTTCTTCAAGTATTTTTTCAAGCCCACTCTCTTTCTCCTCTTCTCTTGTGACTTTACAATTATTTGTTATTATCCACAGATGTCTCCTCCTCCCACCAGAAAAAAAAATCCAAATACTCAGATAATTTATAAGTGAGTTCAAGGAAGAGATAATCCTTGATTTATACAATACACAGGGACACATTTTTCACAATTATGAAGGAAACTGAACCTTGATTCCAAGATTCAGGTGAAGGCAGCACCATTTAAAAAAATTATAGGTCCATTTTATTTATGAACACATATGCGGAGATGAAAGCTGTAAGCCTTCTGAAATAATGTATTAAAAATAATTCATAAATAAGGCAGAGTTTTTACCTTAAGTAAAAGGAACAAAATTCATGTGATTATCTCAGTAGATTAAGGAAAGGAAAAAAAAACTGATCAAGTTTAAATCTAATAATTTAAAACTATCAAATAACAGGCATTAAAGGGAACATCCTTAATATGATAAAGGATATTAAAAATGACATCAAACATCATGTCCAACAGGAAAACTTTAAATGTGTAAGAGTAAAAGAAGGATATTCACCATCATAGTTATTGCTCATCATGGTACTGGAGGCTCTGGCCAATATAATAAGAAAAGAAAAAGATGTAAAATGTATAAAGTTAGGGAAAGAAAAAACTGTTGTTATTCATGGATGATAAGGTTATCTACAAAGAAAATGTTAGAAAATCAGGCTGTTAGTATTAATGAGAGTTCTATAAAAATGATAATGATCTTCACTAGTATTAAGCAATTTCAAAAAATAGAAAATAAAATAGCACTTAAAATATCATTAAAACCTATGATGTGCCAAGGAATTAGTGGAACTCTAAAGTATATATGAAACATTTGAAAACAAAAAAAGTAGAAGAGTTATACTACGTATGTAGATGAAATGAGTTAATTCTGTTAATTTTTTTTCTTCAAATTTATTTTCTAGTCAATGAAATTGAAGTTAAATTTCCTGCAAGGTATTTTTGGAAAAAAGGCAAATTTAATATCTGAAATTGGGATTCATGAATGAATAAGACCAGGGCTGAGGAAATTTTATTTAAAGAGCTAAAAGACGTGGTTACCATACGATGTATAGCATATGAAGACATACAGTAAGGCATAGGAATTTAATACAAAAGGCTGTAGTGGAACAAGAAGAGACAAAAGAGAACACATAGTTTAAAAAGAGGGCACGTATGTATGGAAACTTGATCTATTATGGAGGTGGTGGTAAAACCAGAGAAAGGTTTATCGAAAAATATATGAAGCCAACTCCCTCTATGAAGAAGAATAACATTTGATTTTTTACCTCATGCCACTTACAAAGATGAGTGGCAGATGAATTACAACCTAAATGTAAATGATAAAACTGTAAAGCTAACAGAAAAAAAAATGCAGACTGTATTTTTGGCCTTGGGGTGAGGAAGGACTTAAATAAGGGCCCAAAAATACAAAACAAATATTAGAAAATTGGTAGATTTGAGTAGAATCACTTTGGATAACTGCTTGGAAGTTTCTTATAAACATGTGATTAACCTATGACCCAGCAGTTCTACTCCTAGGTACTCACCTTAGTTACATTAAAACTATGTCCACACAAATACTTGTACATGAATGTTCTCAATGCTTCATTTATAAAAGTCCCAAATTGGAAACCACTCA
Source organism: Catagonus wagneri (assembly GCA_004024745.2). NCBI lineage: Eukaryota > Metazoa > Chordata > Mammalia > Artiodactyla > Tayassuidae > Catagonus > Catagonus wagneri. Next base: position 2,825,987 of record PVHT021183652.1, read on the forward strand.
AATACACATCAGCTGGAGAATGGATAAATACACTTATACACACAATATACACATAGCTCTGAAATCTTATGCTGGCCAAAATAAGCAATACAAAAAAGTATACATCGTATGACTCCATGTATATGAATTTCTAGAACGCACTAAATTAACATATAGTAATAGGCCATCAGTGGTTTCTTGAGACCAGGGGTGAGTTATGGCTTTAAAAGATATGAGAGAGTTTTTTTGAAGTGATGGATATGTACTATGTCTTAATAGTGTGTGGTTATGTAGGTGATTTATTTGTCACAAACCTATGAACTCTGCGCATTAAAGGTGCATTTACTGTATATAAATTATACCCCAATGAAGTTAATTTAAAAAGAAAAAATTATAAAACAAAAAATGAGTCTGAGTATATCAAAATAAATTATTATTGTTCCATCAAGGACACCATAAACAAAATTCACAGGACACCTTGGATTGGATGGGTAACAAATTGGGAGAAGATATTTTGATGTCAAAAAATGATGAAATTGGGAGTTCCTGTCATGGCTCAGGGGAAATGAATCCGACTGATATCCATGAGGATGTGGGTTCCATCCCTGGCCTCATTCAGTGGGTTAAGGATCTGGCGTTGCCATCAGCTGTGGTGTAGGCTGCAGACGCACCTTGGATTTGGCATGGCTGTGGCTGTGGCATAGGCTGGCAGCTATAGCTCTGATTCAACCCCTAGCTTGGGAACTTCCATATGCCATGGGTGTGGCTCTAAAAAGAAAAAAAAAAATCAATGAAATTGATGTCTAGAATGGTCAAAGAACTTTGCTAATCAATATTACAAGTGAGAAACTCAATTTAAAAAGTGGCGAAGGTAATAAGTTGAGCATTGACAGAAGGGAAAATTCAAATAACCAACAAATATATAAGAAAATGCTAGTAATTAGAAAAAATAAAAATACAGTAACATTTAATATCCAGCAGATTGATAAACTTAGAAAGTTATACCAAATATATGACTAGAATGAGGGGAATGAAAATCTTCATGTTACAGTAATAAAAATTGGCGTTGTCATTCTAGAGATGAATCTGACAATATTTCAGTCAGTGAAAGTTTTGAGTGCTAACAATTTGCCAGAAACTATTTTAGATTCTGGGGAAATCAGCAGTAAGTGAAAAAACATAAAAATATTTGCGTTCATTAAGCTTATCATCTAATGAAGAGAGACGATAACAAACACACTAGTAAAATTAATGTATGTCAGATGGTGATAAACATATGGAGAAAAGAAAGACAGGATAAGGAGTCAGGAGATGGCTAAAGGAAAAAGAAACTTACAATTTTAAATTTAGTGGCTAGGGAAGATTTCACTGAGAAGAAAACATTGGAGCAAAGACCTGTGAGAAAAAAACCATGTGAACCTAGAAAACAGAGTGCTAGACAGAGTTCATAGCAAGCACAAAGACCTGAATTGAGAACATGCTTAAGGGGGAGGGATTGGGATGGACTTGGAATTTGGGGTTAATAGATGCAAACTATTGCTTTTGGAATGGATAAGCAATGAGATCCTGCTGTATAACACTGGGAACTATATCTAGTCACTAATGATGGAGCATAATAACATGAGAAAAAACAATGTATACATGTATGTGTGACTGGGTCACCCTGTAACATAGAAAATTGACAGGACACTGTAAACCAGCTATAATGGAAAAAATAAAAATCATGATAAAAAAATATTAAATAAAAGTGTTGAAGAAACAGCAAAGATACTGTAGCTTGATCTGAGGAAGTTAAGGCAGAGAATAAGAGGAAATGAGATAAGAAAGAGATAGGCAGATAACAAGGACATTGTATGTATTCAAAGAATTTGGATTACCCTCTGAATAGGATGGGAAGCCATTCCAAGAAAGTGTTTTGCAGAAGGAGTTCTGATGAAAATTAGGTATGCAGATAGCTTAGGCTTCAGCATTTCAACTACTGGCTAAATTCCAAAGGAAAAACTGTATATAGATACATAAGACATCTGCAAGAATTTTTTTAAATTTTCAATTGAATTATTTTTTGGTGAAAGTGAGGAATAGGAGGCAATTGAGGCTTCCTTCGTTAGAAGAATGAATAAGTTAAACCCTTTCAACAATCAGTGCAGTGAAGAAATACATATAACTTCTAAATAGAGCAGAATGAAACAAAAATAGAATGAGATCTATGACAATATATACACATATAAAATAAAATACACCAAAGGCATTACTGCTTTTCAGAGATACCCAAATTTCCAAGGATATAGACTACTTTAAAGTGATTGCCTTTGAGGAGGTAATAAGAATGAAATGAGAATTGGGGGTATAAAATAAAAATAAATTTGTAGAAAGAGAAAAGGCTTATGGAGAGGCTGAAACAATCATCTGCAATATTACATCCCTCCGTCACAACCAGTAGTCTGTTTTCCCTCTAGAAAAAAAAAAATCAAGAACTTTTTTTTATTATTATAGATAATTTTGAATAGCGGCAAATCACTAAGTAGCCATCATCCAGCCTCCAAAATCATCAGCTCATAGCCAGTCTATGCCCATTTGCACCCTCACATTCATTTTATCTGCTTATTTTTATTTTTTGAGCATTTTAAATCAACTTTTTAAAGACATAATTTACATATCTAATATACACCCATTTACATGTACATGATTTAAATGGTGTTGGATTTTATTCTGGCAAGTAGTTACTTTACTGATGGATCAGCTTTGTTCTTTGAGGCTTCTTTTTAAGCTTTGTTAGGGTGATTTTGGAAATTTTACTCTAAAATAATTTTAATCCCGCTACTAAAGCATGATATTTCTGTGTCTCAGTGAAATGCTGTAAGTGTTCAATGAGGTCTCTTACTTGTGTGGATAGGATTTGAATGTCTCCTAGTCCTGTGTGTGTTCTGGTAGCTGTTCTGTTTCTAGCTCCCTGGTACTTGATAGTTCCTTAGTAAATTGTTCTTTACCAAGCTTTGTGTAGTCTTATCCTATGCAGCCATAGTTTAGTATTCATACAAAACTCTAGGAGATCCCTTCCCAGATTTCTCAAGATCTTTCTCGGCATAGATCTCTTCTCTCATGTACAACCACTTGAGTATTCCAGCCACACCAGCTTCCCAGACTTGGAGCTCTGTCTTCTCAACAAAAATGCTTTGCTCTGCTAAGAAACTTGCCTCCTGGCTTTATGTTCTGGAATATGTCTTCAGGCAAAAAACAAAAGCCATTGTTAGGCTTACATTTTTATCTTTTCTCATTGGTTCACAGTCTGTAGCTGTTTCCTGTATTTTGACCAATTTTCTAGTTATTAAAGTGAGGAATCTAGTCAGATACCACTTGCTCTATCACAGCCAAAAGCAGAAGACTCAGAAATCTTGGGTAGTAAGCTTTTCAGAAAAATATTTAATCTCTAGCAAGGGCCATGGTATATATTTCTCTGTTCAATTTTTTTTTATCGGTATAGAACTATCAATAATTTAGGGTTATGCCAGATTTTAAACTTCTCTTATAGTATTTTGAAGCAAATATCAGGCATATATTATTGGTGAATATTTTACAAATGTAAAATGTACCCTTAAAAGACAGGGATTATTTGAAAAATTATAATTCCATGATAATAGCTAAAAAATTCAACAGTAACTCCTCATAACATATCCAATGTTCATTTCCAGTTGATTGAAAGTTTTAAATTAAAAAAATAATCAGAATTCAGGGAGTTCCCATCGTGGTTCAGCAGAAACAAATTTGACTAGTATCCATGAGGATGCAGGTTCAATCCCTGGCCTCGTTCAGTGGGTTAAGGATCTGGCATTGCTGTGAGCTGTGGTATAGGTTGCAGATTCAGCTCGGATCTGGTGTTGCTGTGCCTGTGGTGTAGGCCAGCAGCTGCAGCTCTGATTCGACCCCTAACCTGGGAACCTCCATATGCTGCATGTGTGGCCCTAAAAATACAAAATTTTTTTTAAAAATCTGAATTCAAGATTCACAAATTGTCTTTGTTGTATCTTCTAAGTCTTTTTAAATCTGTGTTAATTCTTCATTTCTTTTGTATTTGTCTTGACATACATTGTTTTCAGCCTGTAGCATTTCCCACACACTTATATTTTGCTGATTGCATCCCTACGGTGTAGTTTAACATGTTCGTTTATTAAATTATCCCAACTACCTACTAGTAATTGGAGAAAGAAGTGACTATTTACAATAATTCATGTTTCCATTAGGGTTGTTCCTCTTTATTTTGTAAATTGTTTTTTATCATCTTCCACAAAGTTTTTTCCCACAATTTATTAATCAGACATTTCTTTCTTTACTTTTTTGGTTCCTTATAGTTTTCCTCTTGCTGTTACATATAGCCTACATTTTAACTTCCTCTAGTTAGTCATCTTGTTGCATCTGAAATTATTGGGCAAACCCCACTGTCCAGATTTATCTGCATGATGCAGAGGAAAGGCTTATGATATACTGAATCCCTTGTTTATAGCATTGAAATGCTTGGATCTCCAAGCAGACATGAAGGCCAGATAAAGGTAGTACACATGTTGCAGTTGTTTCCATGTGTGCATCTCGTTTGACTGTTGCTTGGACTATGTTGCTGTTTTAAAATATGTCAGTCTCTCTTTAGTTGCTTAGCACAGAATTAACAGGTGCAGTTAAGAGTCCAAGAGGCCTTTCTTAAATTTCATCTGTAGTTTCAAGACACTGAAGAGCCTTGGATTTTAATCAGAAACCCTAGAGTCAAGCTCTGGCTCTTATTCCAAGGCTTGGTAAGCCACAACTACCTGAACCTGTTTCTATATCTTTAAATCAGACATTATAGTACCTGTTTTAAGCAACTCATGGGGCTATTGTAAAAAAAGAAATGGGTTGGTATTTTTGAAATTGCTTTATAACAGTACTGTCCAATAGAAATATAATGTGAACCACAGAAGTAAATTTTTCTAAGCCACATGACAGAAATGTTAGAAGAATCCAGTGAACTTAACTTTAATGATATATGTTATTTAACCCAACATAAACAAAATATTATTTCAACAAGTGACCAATATGAAAAAAAATGATTAAGGAGATGTTTTACATTTTTTTAACTTAGTTTTTGAATCCAGTGTATGTTACACTTTATAGCACAGCTCAATTTGGATGCTAAATATATATTTAGATTACATAATATTTAGTTAAGTAAAATTTCCTAATGTAAAAAGTTTTTCAGTAATGGAATCAAATACTGGTTTTTAAATTAAAATCAGGAGGGGCTCAGTGTTCCCATTGTGGCTCAACAGAAACAAACGCGACCAGTATCCATGAGGATGTAGGTTCCATCCCTGGCCTCCCTCAGTGGGTTAAGGATCTGGTGTTGCCATGAGCTGTGGTGTAGGTTGCAGATGTGGCTTGGATCTGGAGTGGCTGTGACTGTGGTGTAAGCCAGTGGCTACAGCTCTGATTTGACCCCTAGCTTGGGAACTTCTATATGCCTCAGGTATGACCCTAAAAAAAAAAAGTTAAAACCACATAAAATTAGAAATTCCTTAGTTAGGCCAGCCATATTTCAAGTGCTTAACAGCCATATGCAGCTAGTGGCTGCTATACTGGATAATGTCACTACATCAATTATTGAGCTCTACGTACCTGACAGATTTTACAGACATTTTAAAATCTCAGTTGGATGTTACACTGTTTCACTTGGGGCCTCTACATTAGAGAAATGAATTTCCTTTGCTTTGACCTACAAAAGAATTTCCCCAGGAAAACCTCCCAGCTTTCCTGACAACTGGACAACAGATTGCTTCCATTTCAGTAATCAGAATTTATTCTGTCTAAAGAGTCACTACACTTTCTGGGAAATAAATACATCTCTAAGAGTAGAGGAAAGATGACCAAAATAGACTGTTTTTAAAGAGCTGAAAAATCAATTCCTGGTAGTAATGCAGTCTGGAATACATGAAACCATTAGGGTAGGGAGCCCACAGCAAGATCAGGATCTATTCTGAGCTGTGGAGAATCAAGTCCCATGTGACTTCAGTGCATTACCAAGAACAGATTGTGATTCTGAGTAAGACCAAACCCATCATCTCAGGGTGAAGAACGTCACAGGGGGTCACCGCAGGTGTCTGGGATCTCCTGGCAGAGGTGAGTCAGGGCAGTGGGGCAATGATGAAGGACACTACCCCAAGCATCTTTTCTTTCATGAATTCATCACAGAATTTGGTTCCAAGGCATTTCTTTCCTCCTCCTAACTTGAATAGCAAACTAGGAACTTTTCATAGTTCTTTGCCCCCACAGAGAATCTTTGATCTGAAATAGTCTACAGCATTCAGTCAGCTTGGACCATTTTATCAAATAAACACTTATCTAGCACTTGCCGTACCTCAAACATGTTCTAAGCCCTTTACCTATATTAACTCATTTAATTCTTGCAACGAATTTATGAGGTAGATAGCGTGATGATGGCTACTTTAGAGGTGAAGAAACTGAAACAGAGGAAGCTTAAATACCTTGCACAAAGTCATACTGCTAGTAAGTGATGGGGAAGGGATATGAACCCAGAAAATACAGGTTTCCACATCATCAATAAACCCATGGCCTGGGCCACTACTAGATGTAGGTCAGAGGCTAGACTTCCACGCCCAGCTCAGAGTCAGACTAGGAACTCAGATAACACTTTCCCTAATTAACTAGTGAAATTGGGGAGGAGCTCGGAAACCCATCTGTCTCTACAGCTTTGTCTTGTGTCCACACTCCTCTAAGTGTGGAGGGCTTCCATCTCGACAGCCTCTAACACGATTCGACTCATCTTCTAAATCTCAGCTCAAAACACGCCTACTCCACTAGGTTTCTTAAATCTCAGAGTCAAAATGACTCCCTTTCTCATCTCTCTGACCTTTTCCAACCTCCTACTGCTTAATCTCTATTGCAGTTTTCTGAACGCTGCCTTGAGTTACAGAGCCGTCTCTCTCTCCTCCATGGCTGTGAGCCCCTAGAGGATGGGAAGTATATCTTAGTCGTTGCATTCCCCTGTCATGAAGCCTTTGCCTTCTATCACTCAGTAAATGTTCATTACTAATTCATTACTACTTGTATATTTCTAATTTTGAATAGAAATACATTACATTGGAAAATGCACTGCAGTGGATTTCAAGAAACTTAAATTCTAGATGTGGTTCTGTCACCAAATAACTATATACATTTGGGCAATTTATTTCCCCTCTCTGAGCCCTAGTTGTCTATAATTGGATGAGATAATCTCTGAGGCCTCATGACATTTATGGAATAGGCTATTATTTGCTCTGAATTGACAGACACGAAAGGTTGTTAACAAGTCCCTGAAGGGTGTTTCATACATTCTGAGATTGCTCCTGGGCTACTGGGGTGAGGTTCTTCTCAACAGGAACACATGAGAGGGGTCAGGAGAAGCAGCCACTCGAGATGGGTTCAGGCTGGCTGGTTGGTTGTGTTTTAAAATTCCAGCCTGCTGCCAAGGTTAGATCTTTAAGGAAAGGGCCCTGCATGATGGGTGGCAATGATGGAAGATGGCTGTAGGAAACAGAAGAGCTGGTTCTGTCCTCAGTGCGCTTCATTTGTGGTAAGAATCTCTGGCTAACTAGGCTTCCTTCAGGAGCACCCTGGAAATAGCATGCAGATAAGAGGTATGCACATACAGGTGATAAGCAGTTGAAACAAAAGATAACAAGTGTGGGGAGACTGCAGAGAAGCTGGAACACTTTAATGCTGTTGCGGGGAATGTAAAATGATAAACCTATTCCAGAGCACAGTAGGGTAGTTCCTCACAAAATTAAAAAATAGAACTACTCTATGATCCAGCCATCCCACTTTGGGGGGGGCTACACCCTCAAATTGAAATCAGGCTCTTGAGATAACTGCACTCTAACATTCACTGCAGCACTCTTCACAATAGCCAAGGTATGGAAACACCCCAGATGGATGGATAAAGAGATTATAGGGTCTACACACAGTGGTATTGTCAGCCTTTTTTCTTTTCTTCTTATGGTTGACCTACAGCATATGGAAGTTCCCAGGCCAGGGGCTGAATCAGAGCGACAGCCTACACCATAGCCACAGCAAGATCTAAGCATCTGCGACCTACACCACAGCTGGCAGCCATGCTGGCTCCTCAACCCACTGAAGGAGGCCAGGGATCGAATCCCCATCCCCATGGACACTGTGTCCTGTTCTTGACCCTCTGAGCCACAATGGGAACTTACAGTCAGCCTTTTAAAAGAGGAAATCCTTCCATTCTGGACAACAGGGATGGACCTAGAGGACATGATGCCGAGTGAAATAAACCGGCTACAGAGTGCCACACACTGAATGCTATCATTTATATGAGACTGAAAGTAATCAGACTCACAAAAGTAGAGGACAGAATGGTCGAGACCAGGGGCCAAGGGGTGGGGGAAGTGAGGAAACTGTTATTCAGTTGGTGTAAAGTTTTAGTTACATAATCTGGGCTCTAGAGAAGTGTTTGACAACCTGGTGCCTAGAGTTAACAATTCTTGCTACATTTAAAATTTTGTTAAGAGAGAGCTCAAGCATTCTTAGCACAAAAAACAGAGGGACACAGGGAAACTCTGGGAGGTGATGGATATGGTGATGGTTTCCTGGGCGTTTCTGGACATATGTCCATACTCCTCAAACTGTACACATTAAATATTTACAGTGTTTTGTGTATCAATTATATCTCAAATAGTAAAATTTAAAAGTAGGGCATTATGGTTTTCAAACCATAAAAAAAAAAGATTGGGTCTGTCTGGATCACTTAGAACTAGCATTCAACTTTAAGAACAAATGAAGAGGGCTAGAAGGCAGGAAATAGTGGGATTAGGAGATTAAATATTTGCCTGGGTCACATAGTTTCAAAGTTCGTAAATGTCAAATATTAATTTTTAAGTTTTGAACTAATGGATTTTAAAAGTTCATGTATTTGAGACTTACTTCTCGGTGATTTATCCTACTTATCAGAGCCATAGAAGAGGAACTGGTCTCGCATCTCTCTCCCTGGATAAAGCAATGCAGGTTTATTCTGTCTTCATTTCTCTGTGGCATATGCTGGAACAAACCCCGGACTCTGAACCCTGGGATCCAAACTCCAGGTCTTACACAGCCATGGGGAAGACGCCACTTGGATGAATGACTTTACCGTGCTGGATCTTCGTAACAGCTTCTGTGAAGTGGATGGGTTTATTACAAACCCTCTCTGAAGCCCTTTCAGCTGGAGAAAAGATGACAGATCTCTTCTTCCTCTGGATTCTGAACCCCTGGAAGGCAGGAACTGTGCCTTACACATCTCTGTAGCATCAGGTGCCAGCAAAGGTCCTGGCGTATACTAGGGGCTCAATAAATGTCAGTTGAATTGAACTGAATATATGAGGAAGTAGGGAATGAGAACTAGAAAGGTTAAAAAAAAAATGAAAGCAAGCTTTTCCCTTTTCTGTGGACAAAGCTGTGAAGAGATGATTTTCATAACAGAGAAGGACCCCAACTGAAGCAAAGCGGAAAAGGCGTTCCATCACCTCAGCAGCAGAAGCCCCTAAGGTGTGCAAATGCTTTGGGGGAAGATTACTGGTTATAAAGTAAGAGGGTGCTGATAAGTTACAAAGCACAAAGTAATAAAAATGGAGGCACAAAGCTAAGCCTCTACATATTAAAAATCAGTGGAGAAGCTCCTAAGTTGTAGCTTACATTTTCAAGACATAAATAATTATTTTTGAGTAGGTAATGCTTAAATAGGTAAAAGATTTTTAAAGCTTTAATTAGAAATATGAACGTGGTCTTTTTTATAAGCCGTTCGTTATTTGAATAACAAGTTTACTTTCCTTTTGAAAGTGACCTCGGAGTGGAAACACCAGTTAGCCTGTCTGATACTGTACCACCTGAGACTGAAGGCCAGACCCCTCCAGACTGCTGAACAGTGGGACAGCAGGTGAAATGCCGGCATCTTGATGGTGAACTATGCATAAGGTAAGGGTGATGTTAGCCCATTGTACAGGAAGGTGACAGGTTTGACAAAGTCTCTCAGAGGGATACTGGCAGAACCCGATTTGGAAAGGCAGCTAGCCTCTCATCAGGTGCTTTATTGATCTCGTCTTCCTGCCCAGGACAGTTTATTTGACTCTTCAGGTAGGTTTATTCCTAAGTATTTGATTCTTTTTGACGCAATGGTAAACGGGATTGCTTATCTAATGTCTCTTTCTGATATTTCATTGTTAGTATGTAGAAATGCAGTTGATTTCTGTGTATTAATTTTGTATCCTGCAACTTTGCCAAGTTCATTGATGACCTCTAACAGTTTTCTGGTAGAGTCTTTAGGATTCTCTAGGTATAGGATCATGTCATCTGCAAATAGTGATAGTTTGACTTCTTCCTTTCCACTTTGGATTCCTTTTATTTCTTTTACTTCTCTGATTGCTGTGGCTAGGACTTCCAGAACTATGTTGAATAGTAGTGGCGAGAGTGGACATCCCTGTCTTGTTCCTGATCTCAGTGGGAATTCTTTCAGCTTTCCACCATTGAGAATGATGTGAGCTCTGGGTTTGTCATAGATGGCCTTGATTATGTTGAGGTAGGTTCCCCCTAGGCCCACTTTCTGAAGGGTTTTTATCAGAAATGGGTGTTGGATTTTGTCAAAGGCTTTTTCTGCATCTATGGAGAGGATCATATGGTTTTTATTCTTCAGTTTGTTAACGTGGTGTATCACACTGATTGATTTGCAGATATTGAAGAATCCTTGCATCCCTGGGATAAATCCCACTTGAGCATGGTGTGCAATCCTTTTAAGTTATTATTGGATTTGGCTGGCTAGTATTTTGTTGAGAATTTGTGCATCTATGTTCATCAGTGAGACTGGCCTGTAATTTTCTTTTTTTGTGGTATCTTTGGTTTTGGTATCAGGGTGATGGTTGCTTCATAGAATGAGTTTGGGAGTGTCCCTTCCTCTGCAATTTTTTGGAAGAGTTTTAGAAGAACAGGCGTTAGCTCTTCTCTAAATGTTTGATAGAATTCACCTGTGAAACCATCTGGTCCTGGACTTCTGTTTGTTGGATTTTTTTAAATCAGTTTCCAGGGCAGTTTATTGGAAAGGGATGCTCACTGCAACCCTGGGGTCAGGAGCCAAGCACCCCAGTGGCTCAGCGCCTGCTTGAAGAGGCAAGAATGTTCCTCTGGCTGAGGCTTATGAGTTTCTGGGAAGAGTCAGGTTCACTTTGGAGAGGAGCACATTGGCATCTTTGTTCCCAAGTGGGTCACATTTCCTCATGTTTATTGAATTCTCTCCATGACAAACTTGATCTCTGAGTCCCAGGAAGGAGGGCTCGCTAGCTAGCGAATATGCAAAGCTGAACTTTATTGACTAGGCAAAAGAATCAAAAAAGGGAAGTTAACTTTTCACCCATTCTCTCCTCAAAGCCATCAAAAGAATTATGAAATCTTTTCAAGATCAAACACGGAGGTTCTTCACAAAGGTTGTCGCTGTGAATTAATCTGCAGATCTCTCCCCCTCGTCTCCCACTGTGCAGAAGCCAGGAGTGGGGCAGGTCTGCTCCTCTCTGCGCAGGCGTAAAGGCCATCCAGGACCCCGCTCCCTGCTTCCTGCTTCCTGTGTTCCCCATCTTCAGCGCACGTGGTCCACGTCTCAGGCCCTGTTCCACCTGGAGGGTTAGAGCAACCACAGCTGGAGCACAGGAGTAGGGACCCACCTGTTCTGTCCAAATAAGAGACTATCAAGACAGATGGATGAGGCACGTTTTGAGGACATAATTCTGGAGGGCACTCAGCCCCCAGTAGGCGGAGTTTATATTTTCCGCTTCTCTCTCCCTCCAAGACACTGCTTCCTCCACGCACCGACTACATTGTCTTTATTCTCAGTGCTTCCGACTTGTTCCAATCATCACGTTTCTGGAACTCCTTGAAAACCAGCTTGTTAGAGCTGTCTCCAATGCCGTGCAGTTCTAACTTCCTCTGATTAATTGGTAGGCTTGGCGATGTGTGAGTGTGTTTTAGAAACTGTGCGGTGGGTGATCGTGGCACTGAGCAAGTTCCCTTCTTTAATATTTAATGCTGAGCTATTTTCTACTCTAGAGGTAGACTGGGGGAAGGGGCGGTGTGTAGCCATAAACGTGTACTTCTCTCTGTTCTTTTTGCCATTTGTAGCTAACCTACTTGGCTCCCCCCACCTTCAGTCAGAAAAATAAGAGAAGGGAAGATGGTGTTCTTTAGGCAGATGCTAAAAGGAAGCGTTGCTAAATGATCCAGGCAGCTTGGATTCTCCGCTCCCTTTAAAGAAGATAACACTGGGATGTGTGCATGGCAGTTCATTACAGGTGGCAAAAATATCTGCTATCCAATGCGCTGCTGCTGAGCTTTCTGCCCTCCTGTTTTGCGGAGTTAATGATAAAGGCCTGTATATCCTGGCAAACCTAGTTTAGGCTTAGGTGTTTCTCCCTTTCCCTAAATACCCATTTTCTGTCTGGTCGCCAGGCAGCTAATCTAATCTATTTTATTTTGCTTCTTATAATTTCATTATTCGGTGTAACCTTGTCCCAAAGTCTGGGACTGTCACAGCCATGAAGCTTCTCTAATATCCTTTTATAGTTAGTCCATTGATTCATTTACCCATTAAATATCTATTTGTAATCTTTGTGTTGGATGTTGGCTGTCCGTGGACATTTAAGACAAATACATCTCCTTTGCGCTTTTGAAGTCTACTGTCTAACCTCAAAGATGTTCGTTGAACAAGAATTTGCAAATGTGCTGGGTATGATGCTGATATGCAGGGAGCTGTGGAGATGTGTCAGAGGAGACTCTGCCTAAAATGCAGATGGGTCAGGAATGGCTCTCTGACAAAGTGCCATTTAACTTGAAGGGAAAGGATGAGCACTGAAGAATCCATGCAGAGAGGAGTCACACGTGCGAAGGTTCTGAGGTAGAAAGGAGTATGGTGTGTTGCAAGTGACAGAAGGCCAGGCTTATGAACCTGGCCATGTTCAAAGCAGTTTACCTGTTTCAATTTTTTTTTAACCTTCATGGCAAGTCTTTGATGAGGTCGCTGAGAACACAGAGGAGTTACCTAACTCATTCAGGGTCACACAGCTAGGAAGTTCCATAGCTGGGATATGAGCCAAGACAGTCTGGCGCCAGCCCCTGCCCCCTCTGAGCACAGCACAAAACTTCAGAGACAGCAAGGCGAGGGCAGTCAAGGACCACATCACTTGATTTAGGAAGTCTAGAGCAAAGATCACAAGTTAATTCGGACCACAGCGAGAGTTAAATACAGCAGCCAGGTCTTCTGCATGCTAACTTCAGTTTCTTTCTTCATATGGAAAACTGGGGGAACCCACCAAGAATCTGGCTCTACGTTAGGCACTGGAGAACTATAAGAAGAGATCAAATAGTCCTTAAAGGGCTAATAAAGTCCCCATAACTTTGAAGGAAAGAAGAGGTTCAAGTTGGGTAGAGAGCTGAAGGGTTCATGGAGCAGGCTGTACTCTCGAAGTGGCCGTGCAGGAATCATTAGGGTCTGGACTGAGGGAAACCATGGAAGGTTGTCCATGCCTTTTCATTCATTCATTCATTCATTCATTTATTTATTTATTTGTAGTATATACTGATTATGTAGCTTCTCCATGCCTGGTTTTGGGCCAGGGGTCAAGATGAGAGTAGTGAATTGGACAAATAAAATAGAAACCAGCAGGAGGAGGGCATAAGCATGAGAAAGCCTGTGACTATAGGTAACGCAGAAGAAGCCAGTAGGCACCCAAGAGCCATGTGGAAAGTTCATGGGGGCTGAGCTTAAGAGGAGGGAAATGGGGACAGTGATATAAAGCAATTGATTGTTCAAGGCGCTTTCAGTGTCAGGTGAAAAAATTTTTTTCCTGACAGATGCAAAGCCATTTCTAGTTCTTGTGTAGGAAAGAAAAAGAATTCATTTCTAGAAGGCTTTGCTGGCAGTTGTGTGCAGTCCACACTGCACAGCAGTGAGATGTAATATAATGTCATGTCAGGTGGGAAAAGGCTCAAGGAACAGAAAAGTAGGTCTAAATGCCTTTTATTCTTATTTCTCACTTGCCTTGCCTATCCTTTAAGATGGTAGTTGCCATTGATTAGTCGATTAGTATGCATTCTCATACTTAAAGATCAGCATTAAATCAGTTTCTCTTTATTTCTAAAAGTAGACAGGACTTCTGGCTGATAGATCAGTTTTATTAACCGAAAACTACATTTAAACCTGGCACTTCTTCAGCCAGAAACAAATGTAATATTCACCCTGGACTGCCCTGAAAGGAGTAAGAGCAATGAATGTAATTTAAGGAGATGGTCCCTAATTAAAGGAGCTATTTGTTAAATTTCAATGGGTGCCTTGTTTTGGCTACACATTTTTTTTTTTCCATTTGAATATACTTTTCCAAATTCTCTTCTTTGCTGGAGAGTTTATCATGTTTGGCTTTTACCTGGTAAATTTTTATTTAATCTGAGGAGAAGAAGGCTGTGTCAGGTTAACTGTGTGTCAGGCTGGACACGTGCATGGTACTCTAGCTCCGACGTGTGTACGAGGATGATGAGTCCCAAGCAGCGAACACAGGCTGCTGTGTGGTGAGTTCTCAGGGTGACAGTTTGGTGCCCAGCATATCAGGGCGGTCAGGAGAGTGAAGGGTGGTTTCTTTTGTTTTTACTGGCATACACCCTTTAAAGCCTGCCTCCTCCAAGTAGCTCCTCTGGGTGGGCTTTTCTCCACTCTGTTTATTTTCACTCTTAACACAGTGTCACACATTTTGTTGGCTGGCATTATTTAGAGAGTGGGTTGAGGTGCTGTAGCAATAAGTGAATGCTGCCCGTAGTCAAAGAGATCAAGCAAGAATCGTTGTACCATTCTGGTGGCCACCCTGCACTGCTCACTGTTGCTTGCAGAGCTAACACAGAGGCATGAACACATTATCTGGTTTTGCCCGCAAAATTTCTTTCCATAGTATTAAAGAATTTTGGAACTGGAAGGAACTTGATAGATGGTAAAGTTTACCCCTGTTATTTATCCACAAGGAAACTGAGACAAAGAAAACAGGGCATGGAAGCCAAACGCCACAAGGCTAGTGAAGAAGTGCAAGGTTTAGAAAACCAATTTCTAGACCATGGTCTCTCTGAAAACCTCACCACCTAAAGTTCTCATAGTTTATGAATGAAGAAACATGGACTTCTAAGACTGGAGACTTACAGAGTGTTTTTGTTTGTTTGTTTAAAGGCAATAAGACATAGAAACCATGAGCACAGATCTGTCTTCAACTCAGGTCTCTGGACTCCCAGTTCAGAACTATTCAATCAGTCTATGGTAGAGGTGTTTGGGGGCTGTTCAGATGCATTTGGAAATGCATCTAAACAGGCAGAGGTAGAATGGAACAATTTAAAAATTTCCCCAAACCCCATGCTCTGTGAATCGTGACCCTTTTAAACCCTGACCCCATCATCAGATTGCTGTCTATATTTTTCTTAAACATGTCAGGGAACTGCAGAGAGCAGGGCTCAGAGTGTGCTGAGAGGGCCCCCAGATTAGGTAATTCAACGCAACACTTCCAGTCACCAGAGTTAATTACTTCAAATGTACAAGTGTAGTCCATGAGTCAGATCTGAACCAGTTCCTGGAAATGGGGCTTTGATGACGAGAGCTTGGGGAGGCAAGAGTCCCAGTGAGGGGGAGGCAGCCCAGTGGAGTTGTAATCCCTTGGTACCACTGGGTGGGAAGTGGAGATCTAGACTTAGCCCTCCAACTCTCTCGCTGCAGAAGCCTCACAGTGCCTCCAAGCAGGAGTGCTGGGGACTGCCCACTCCAGCATGTCCTCCTCACCTGTCTTCCCTTGGCAGCACTTTGTATGCTGGAATATTCTTCCCTATCTACTTGCAGCATCCCTTCTTTCAGCTACAATGGCCTCTTTTGTGTTCCAGAGCTATCTTCTGCTCTCCTTCATGATTATCAGGGGTCTTACCCATTGGTCTATTTGAGGACATTACTGTAAATACGGTGAATTTATCATTTGTGGGATTTGTACCTCTCTTAGTCAGCTAGGGCTGCCATAACAGAATGTCACAGACTGGGTGGCTTAAACATCAGGAATTTGTCGTCTTATAGTTCTGGAGGCTGGAAGTCCAAGATCAAGGTGCTGGCAGGTAGGCTTCTCTTGAGGCCACTTGCCTTAGCTTGTAGAAGGTCATCTTCTTAGATTGTCTTCCCATGACTAAGTTTTCTCTCATCCGTGGTATATGGCTCTTCTGATGAGGACACTAGTCATACTGGATTAAGGCCCCACTCTTACGACCTCATGTAACCTTAGTTACCTCCCTAAAGCCCTCATCTCCAGATATAGTCATACTGGGGGTTAGGGCTTCAACGTGTGAATTTGTGAGGACACAAGTGAGTTCATAACAGGCCTGCAAGTAATTCTTCTCTAGTAAATAATATATGCAGTCTTACCCCAGAGCAGTAACTCTCTAGAAGCAATAATGGAAGGCGCGTCTACAGGCAAATGAGGGAGGTGTTTTGGACAGAGACCCCTACTCCTAAATACACATCTTCTACACTGCTTACAAATAAAGCTAGATCTGAACAACAAAAGCTTTGCATTCCCAGTCTCCTGGTGGTGGATAAGTACAGTGGTAAAATCTCCTGGATCATAACTCCTGAAGCTGCCCAGGTGGCACTTTCAGTAGGTGCAGAGAATGACCAAAGGGATGTGCCCCTATTCCATACGAGCTAGTTGGTTTCATTTTGTTTGATGACTCGAGTTTCATTTTAAATATTTTCAAAAGTAGAAAGATGTTTATGGGTATCTTCATTCAGATACAAATAAATGTGACTATCTTGTGTATATGTGGAAATATTTTCTTTCATTGAGAGCTTTGAGTGGGTTAGAGAAAGTTGATAGATTAGATCAGATGCTGGAGACCAAGGTCACCACAGTCTGAGGCTTCATTTTGCCCTGTGAGACCATCTACTGTGACACTGAGCCAAACATCCCTGCATCAGGCACTGATAAAATCGCTAATAGCAAAAAGTGAGCCAGCGGTGCTTGAATCAATTGTCACTGCAACTCTATGTTATATTGTCCCCATTTTATGGAGTGGAAACTGTGGCATGGTTTGCTCAAGGTCACAAAACTACCAAGTGGGGAAGGGGTGAGTATCTGTCTGCTCTCAAGATCCAGATACATTTGTGGTCACTCTGAAGAGACAAAACACAAACATTAGAAACAATAAACAGAGGGCTAATCTGTGTGGTTGACGCAGTGCTGTAGCATTTGAAGGACTCAGTTGGAAGCTAAGTTGCTGGAGAAACCCCCTGTCAAAGAGACTTTACCTGAACCAAGCCTTGAAACATAGGTAGAATTTATTTTTTTTAATTATTTTTATTAAAATTTTTATTGCAGTACAGTTGACTAATGTGTTAGTTTCAGATGTACAGGAAAGTGAATCAGCTATACATGTGCAATATCCATTCTTTTTTCTCATATAAGTTATTACATACTATTGAGTAGATTTCCCTGGGCTGTACAGTAGGTCCTAGTTAATTATCTGTTATATATACACCCATGTGTATAAAACATGGGTGAATTTAGAGAAGGATGGAGGTGGGAGAAGAATGTCTGCAGAACTAGAGGCAGAAATGGCAAACAGTACAGGAGAGAGCCAGAGAATGGGCAGGTCTTTATCTGAGGATTTGGAAGTAAGAATGAAAAGAGGCTGTGATCCTACTTCAAGATTGGGGTACGTGTGTCTTTTTGAATTACAGTTTTGTTCAGATCCATGAACTCCACTCAATATTCTGTGATAATCTATGCGGGAAAATAATATGAAAGATAATGAATATGTGCACATGTATAACTGTATCACTTTGTACAGCAGAAATTATCACAACCTTGTAAAACAACTATATTTTGATAAAAACAAAAAACATTGGGAGTTCCTGTAGTGGCTCAGCAGAAACAAATCTGACTAGTAACCATGAGGTTGCTGGTTTGATCCCTGGCCTCACGCAGTGGGTTAAGGATCTGGCGTTGCATAAGCTGTGGTATAGGTCGCAGACACGGTTCAGATCTGCATTGCTGTGGCTGTGGTGTAGACCAACAGCTATAGCTCCAATTGGATCCCTAGCCTGGAAACTTGCTCATGCTGCAGGTGCAGCCCCAAAAAGCAAAAAGGAAAAAGAAAAAAAGATTGGCTCTGGACTCCATCTTGAAGGAGAAGCAAAGCTCGTGTTGAATCTTGGAAGGTGGGTGGGATTTGAGTTGGTAGATGTTCATGAACAGTAGTTTACCTTGGTCTGAGATGTGAGCCCTTGAGTCAACTGGTAGCAATTTCTATATGGAAACTATTTTAATAGCAAAAAGCCACCAGCCCCTCTGCTTACTGTAAAATAATAATTAAAAATCAGGGAACTAAACAAAACACCAAACCATGACATTTTTGTAACTTTGCTCTCTCTTGGGTGCACATGGATTTGTGTGGAATTGTTCCTATTTACTTGGGGCTACAGTCTGAGTGAAAGTGTGAGTCACAGTTCTATGTCTTCTCTGAGCCAGAAAAAAACTTTGAATGCAAGCAATGATCTTCTCACCAAAAGACATGCTCAACATTGTCAGTTCAGACTTGAGGCTCTCATTGCACATGCTGAGTTACCTTGAAGTCATTTAACTCCCATCCATACAATGAAGACGTATAAGAAGACCTCAAAATTGGTTATTTTTCACCATGTGCCGCCTCATTCTTCATGGATTTACATGACCTATAACTTTATTTAAAAAGATTATTGAAATATAGTCAATTTACAATGTTGTATCAATTTCTGCTATACAGCAAAATGATTTAGTTATGTACATATATATATTCTTTTCTGTTACAGTTTATCACAGGATATTGAATATAGTTCCCTATGCTATACAGTAGGACCTTGTATATCCATTCCTATAGATAATAGTTTGTATCTGCTAATCCCAAAATCCAAATCCTTTGCTCCCATATCCCCTCTCCCTCTTGGCAACCACAAGTCTGTTTTCTGTCTGTAAGTCTGTTTCTGTTTCATAGATATATTCACTTGTGTTGCATTTTAGGTTCCATGTATAAGTGATATCATGGTATTTGTGTTTCTCTTTCTTATTTCGCATAGTATGATAATGTCTAGGTCCATCTATATTACTGTAAATGGCATTATTTCATTCTTTTTATGGCCTAGGATATTCCACTGTGTATGTATATACACACATACATACCTCATTTTTATCCATTCATCTGTAGATGGAAATTGAGGTTGTTTCCATGTCTTGGCTATTGTAAATACTGCTGTTATAAGCATTGGGGGGGGCATGTATTTTTTCAAGTTTTGTCTGAATATATGCCAAGGAGTAGAATTGCTAGATTGGACCTATTTTTAGTTTTCTGAGGAACCCCCACAATGTTTTCAATAGTGGCTGCACCAATTTAACTACTCTGCAACAGTGTAGAATCGTTGCCTTTTCTCCAAACCCTCTCCAGCATTTGTTTTATGTAGACTTTTTAATGATGGCCATTCTGACAGGTGTGAGGTGATAGCATATTATAGTGCTGATTTATATTTCTCTAGTAATTAGTGATGTTGAGCATCTTTCATGTGCCTATTGGCCATCTTGATGTCCTCTTTGGAGAAAGATCTATTTAGGTCTTCTGCTATTTTTCAACTGAGTTTGTTTTTCTTTGTTGAGTTTTATGAGCTGTTTGTATATTTTGGAAATTAAGCCCTTATCAGTCCCATCATTTGCAAATATTTTCTCCCATTAAGCTTGTCTTGTCATTTTGTTTATGGTTTTCTTTGCTGTGCAAAAACTCAAAAGTTTGATTAGGTCCCATTTGTTTACTTTTGCTTTTATTTCTTTTGCCTTGGGAGACTGATCTAAGAAAACATTGCTATGATTTATGTCAGAGAATGTTTTATCTACATTCTTTTCTAGTTTTATGGTGGCATGTTTTATATTTAAGTCTTTAATAAGTCATTTGAGTTTTTCTTTTTTTTTTTTTTTTTTGCATTGTAGGGTCACACCCCCAGCATATGAAGGTTCCCAGGCTAGGGGTCAAATCAGAGCTACAGCTGCTGGCATACACCGCAGCCATGGCCATGAGGGATCTGAGCCATGTCTGCAACCTACACCACAGCTCACAGCAATGCTGGATCCTTAACCCACTGAGCAAGGCCAGGGATCAAACCTGCGTCCTCATGGTTCCTAGTTGGGCTCATTAATTGCTAAGCTACAAAGGGAACTCCTTGATTATTTTTGTATACGGTATGAGTGTGTGTTCCAACTTCTTTGATTTACATGCAGCTGTCCAACTTTCCCACCACCACTTGCTAAAGAGACTGTCTTTTCCCCATTGTGTATTCTTCTATCTTTTGCCAAAAATTAATTGACCATAGGTGTGTGGGTTTACTTCTGGGCTCTGTTCTATTCCATTGATCTATAATGTCTGTTTTCATGCCAGTACCACACTGCTTAGATTTCTGAAGCTTTGTAGTATTATCTGACTACAGATAATACTACCTCCTGCCTTGTTGTTTTTCCTCAGTATTGCTTTGGCAAATATGAATCTTCTGTGGTTCCATATAAATTTTAGGATTATTCGTTCTAGTTCTGTGAAAAATGTCTTGGGTAATTTGATATGGATCACATTAAATCTATGAATTACCTAAGGCAGTATGGCCATTTTACAAATATTAATTCTTCCAATTTAAGAGCATAGGATGCCTTTCCACTTCTTTGAATCATCAGTAGCTTCTTTAATCAGTTTTTTATAGTTCTCAGTGTATAAGTCTTTCACCTCCTTAGTGAGGTTTATTTATACGTTTTGCTTGCTTATTTATTTATTTACTTATTTATTTGTGTGTGCGTTTGTTTTAGGCCCTCACCCATGGCATATGGAAGTTCCCAAGCTGGCAGTTGAGTTGGAGCTGCAACTGGCAGCCTCTGCCACAGCCACAGCAATGCCAGATCTCAGCCGCATCTGTGACCTACACCACAGCTCACAGCAATGTGGGATCCTTATCCCACTAGGCAGGGCCAGGTATCAAACCCACATCCTCATGGATGCTAGTTGGGTTCATTATTGCTGAGCCACAATGGGAACTCCTATTCATAGCATTTTTTTTAAATGATATTTTTTAAAGTGATTTTTGGAGTTCCTGTCCTGGCTCAATGGAAACGAATCCAACCAGTGTCCATGAAGAGGCAGGTTCAATCCCTAGCCTCACTTAGTAGGTTAAGGATCTGATGTTGTTGTGAGCTGTGGTATAGGTCACAGACATGGCTTGGATCTGGCGTTGCTGTGGCTATAGCTCCAATTTGACCCCTAGTCTGGGAACCTCCATATGCCAAGAGTTCAGCGCTAACAAAAACAAAAAAGATTAAAAACAGTGATAGATTTTTAATTTCCCTTTGTGATATTTCATTGTAGTGTAAAAAAGTGCAACAGACTTTGGTGTGTTAATCTTGTATCCTGCTACCTTGCTCAATTAGTTTATTAATTATATTAGATTTTGTGTGGAGTCTTTAGGGTTTTCTGTATAGAATATAATATCATCTGCATAAAATGCCAATTTTACATATTTCTTTCCAATTTGGATCCCTTTTATTTCTTTTTCTTGTATGATTGCTGTGGCTAGGACTACCAAACTATGTTGAATAGAAGTGGTGAAAGTGGGCATCCTTGTCTTGCTCTAGACTTTGGTGGAAAGGCTTTTAGCTATTCAGCATTGAGTATTATATTGGCTGTGGGTTTGTCGTAAACAGCTTTTCTTATACTGAGATATGTTCCTTCTATACCCACTTTCATGAGAGTTTTTATCATGAAAGATACTGAATTTTATCAATGCTTTTTCTGCATCTGTTGAGATGATCATACTTTTTTTGCCTTTTTTGGTTGCTGTGGTGTATCACATGGATTAATTTGCATATTTTGGACCATCCATGTGACCCTAGGATGAATCCTATTGATAATGGTGTACGACCTTTTTAATTTGATTTTTGGATTTGATCTGCTAATATTTTATTGAGAATTTTTTGCATCTATATTCATTGAAGATATTGGCCTTTAATTTTCTTTTTTGGTAGTGTCTTTGCTTTATTCTTTTTTTTTTAACTTAATGGATTTTATTTAAATTATAGGTGTACAAAAATCATCACAAGTCAATTTGATAGATTTTGTGTCCCAAACCCACAGTGCATCCCCCCACTCCCAGACTGTCTTATTTGAAAAACCAAGGTTTTCCAAAGTCTGTGAGTCATTGTCTGTTCTGCAAAGAAGTTCATTGTGCCTTTTGGTTGCCACATGTAAGTGGTAGCATTGGGTGTTGCTGTCTAATCATCTGACTGGTTTCACTTCACATGATAATTTCTAGATCCATCCATGTTGCTATAAATGTTGGTAATTTGTTCCTTTTCATGGCTGAGTAATATTCCATTGTGTGTATGTACCATATCTTCCCTATCCACTCCTTTGTCGATGGGCATTTAGGTTGTCTCCATGACCCGGCTATTGCATAGAGTGCTGCAGTGAACACTGGAGTACATGTGTCTTTTCTTTTTCTTTTTCTTTTTTTTTTTCATATTAACAATGAATTTTATTTCACTTATAGGTGTACAAAGATCATAAGTCAATTTGATAGATTTTGTGTCCCAAACCCACAGTGCATCCCCCCACACCCCAGATTGTCTTATCTGAAAAGCCAAGGTTTTTCAAAATCTGTGAGTCATTGTCTGTTCTTCAAAGAAGTTCATTATGTCTCTTTAGTTTCCACATGTAAGCGGTAGTATTGGGTGTTGCTGTCTAATTGTCTGACTGGTTCCACTTCGTATGATAATTTTTAGGTTCATCCATGTTGCTATAAATGTTGTTATTCCGTTCCTTTTAATGACTGAGTAATATTCCATTGTGTGTATGTACCATATCTTCCCTATCCACTCCTCTGTCAGTGGGCATTTAGGTTGTTTCCATGATCTGGCTTCTTCCCTCTCTAGCTGCTTTAGATGTAAAGTTAGATTGTTTCTTTGAGCTTTTTCTTGTTTCCTGAGGTAGGCTTGTACTGCTATATACTTTCCTCTTAGCACTGCTTTTGCTGCATCCCAGAGGTTTTGCAGTGTCGTGTCTTTGTTGTTGTTTGCTTCTAGGTAGTTTTTAATTTCCTCTTTGATTTCTTCAGTGATCCATTGGTTGTTTTCTTGTTTTTGTATCCATTCAGCTAGTCTATGTCTTTTGGTTGGGGCATTCAGTCCAGTAACATTTAAGGTAATTACTGATATATATGTTCTTATTGCCATTGTATTAACTGTTTGGGGGTTTTGTTGCTTTTTTTTTTTGTTACCCTGAAGTTTTGATATAGGAGTCTATATACAAATAAGATTGTTTTAAGTTGTTGGTTTCTTAATTGCACGTGCGTCTCCAGTGACCTGCATTTGTGCGCTCTTCTCATGATTTCTGATTTTGGTAGCATAGTTGTGCATGGATGATTTAGTATCTTTATTGTATATATGCCTCTACTGGTGAGCCTTGTCATTTGTGTTTTTTTTGTCTCTGGTTGTGGCCTTTGCTTTTCCGACTAGAGAAGTTCCTTTAAGATTTGTTGTAAGGCTGGTTTAGTGTTGCAGAAATCTCTTAGCTTTTGCTTATCTGTAAAGGTTCTGATCTCTCCTTCAAATCTGAATGTGAGCATTGCAGGGTAAAGCAATCTTGGTTGGAAGTTTTTCCCTTTCATCACATTAAGTATATCATGCCACTCCCTTCTGGCCTGCAGAGTTTCAGCTGAAAAATCTGCTGATAACCTTATTGGGCTTCCCTTGTATGTCATTTGTTTCTTTTCCCTAGCTGCTTTCAATATTTTCTCTTTGTCTTTAATTTTGGTCATTTTGATTAATATGTGTCTCGGGGTGCTCCTCCTTGGGTTTATTTTATATGGTACTCGTTGCGATTCCTGAATTTGACTGAGTGGTTCCTTTCCCATGTTAGGAAAGTTTTTGGGTATTATCTCTTCAAATATTTTTTCTGTCCCCTTCTCTCTCTTCTCCCTCTGGCACCCCTACAATACGGATATTGGTGCGTTTAACAGTATCCCAGAATTCTCTGAGACTCTGCTCATTTCCTTTCAATCTTTTATCTCTTTTCTCTTCCACATTAGTGATTTCCACTAATCTGTCCTCCACCTTGCTGATTCATTCTTCTGCCTCCTGTATTCTATTGTTGGCTGCTTCTAATGAATTTTTTATTTCAGTTATTGTATTTTGCATCTCTTCTTGTTTAATTTTTACAGCTTGTATTTCTCTGCTCAGTGTTTCGTGTAAATTATCAATCTTTGCCTCCAGTCTATTTCCAATGCCTTGCATCATCTTCAGCATCAACAGTATAAAGTCTCTTTCTGAGAGGCTGATAATCTCATCACTGAGCTGTTTTTCTGGGCTTTTCTCTTTCTCCCTTATCTGGGTTATAGTTTTCTGTATTTTCATTTTTATAGGTTTTTGGTGTGGTGACCTTTTTGCCAACAATAGAGTTGTAGCCTCTCTTAGTTCTGGCCTTTGCCTCCCCTGTGACTAAAGCTGGTATGGGCGGGGCTTGCTGTAACCTTCCCGATGGGAGGGACTAATGCCTGCCCACTGGTAGGTGGCGTTGATTCCTCTCCCTCTGATGTGTGGGGATTTGTCTCTGGATGAGATTAGAGGCTGGCTGTGTGCCTGAGGGGTCCTTAGGCAGCCTGTTTACTGATGGGTGGGGCTGTGATGCCACCTGGATTATTGTTTGGCCTGGGGCTTCTTGGCGCTGATGGGAGGGACCAGATTTTCCCAGAAATGGCCACCTCCAGAGAAATGCAGGCTGATCAATGTTCCCAAGAGCTTTACCTCCAATGTCCTTCCCCCACAACAAGCCACAGTTACCCCTATTTTCCCAGGAGATCCTCCAAGAATTGCAGTCAGGTTCCACCCGGATTCCTATGGAGAATGCTTTTCCCTGGGACCCAGTGCACGTGTAAGTCTGTTTGTGCCTTTCAAGGATGGGGTCTCTGTTTCTCCCAGTCCTGTGGAGCTCCTGCACACAAGCCCCTCCGGCCTTCAATGCCAGATGCTCCAGGGGCTCTTTCTCCCTATGCCCGATCCCCAGGTGTGGGGTTTTGACATGGGGCTCAGAACTCAGTCCTGTTGCTGAGTCTGTGTGATGCAGTTACTTTCCAGTCTGTGGGCTTCCCATCCAGGAGGTATGGGGTTGCTTCTATCGTGTAATTGCCCGTCCTACCTCTTGATGTGGTCTCCTCTTTGTCTTCTGGAGTAGAATATCTTTTTTGGAAGTTTACAGTCCTTTTTGGTTGAAGGCTGCTCGGCATTTGGTTGTAGTTTTGCTGTTTTTTTGGGAGAGAAGTTGAGCTCCAGTCCTTCTATTCCACCATCTTAATCCAATGTTCCTTTCTTTGTCTTTATAAGCCAATGTAAGCCCAGGTCATATATTTTCTATGTTCACAAAGTTGGCCTGAAGCTGAAGCGGAGATCTCTCGGGAGCGTACTGTTCACCTCAGTGTGCCCTCCAGGGGACCGGGTGGGCAGGGGGCTTAACTGGGCTGGCAGGTCCTCATGGTCTTGACAGGTCCACATGCTCTCCATAGGTCTGCGTAGTTGCCACAGTCCACAATTGCTCTCTCACATGTGTCTTTTCGAGTCATGGTTTCCTCTGGATAGATGCCCAGGAGTGGGATTTCTGGATCAAATGGTAATTCTATTTTGAGTTTTCTGAGGAATCTCCATACTGTTTTCCACAGTGGTTGCACCAGTTTGCATTCCCACCAACAGTGTAATAGGGATCCTTTTTCTCCACACCCTCTCCAGCACTTACTGTTTGTAGATTTTTGATGATGGCCATTGTGGCCGGCGTAAGGTGGTACCTCATAGTGGTTTTGATTTGCATTTCTCTAATGAGGAGTGATGTTGAACATCTTTTCATGTGTTTATCTGCCATCTGCACGTCTTCTTTGGAGAATTGTCTGCCTAGATCCTCTGCCCATTTTTTGATGGGGTTGTTTGATTTTTTGGTATTGAGCTGTAGGAGGTGTTTGTAAATTTTGGAGATTAATCCCTTGTCAGTTGATTCATTTGCAAATATTTTCTCCCATTCTGTGGGTTGTCTTTTTGTTTTGTTTAGGGTTTCTTTTGCTGTGCAGAAACTCTGAAGTCCCATTTGTTTATTTCTCTTTTTATTGTCCTTACTCTGACAGATGGATCTGAGAAGATGTTGCTATCATTTAAGTCAGAGAGTGTTTGGCCTATGTTTTCCTCTAAGAGTTTTATAGTGTCTGGTCTTATATCTAGATCTTTAATCCACTTTGAGTTTATTTTTGTGCATGGTGTTAGGAAGTGTTCTAGTTTCATTTTTTTACATGTAGCTGTCCAGTTTTCCCAGTACCACTTATTGAAGAGGCTGTCTTTTCTCCAATGTATATTCTTGCCCCCTTTGTCATAGATTAGTTGACTATAGATGCATGGGTTTAATTCTGGGCTTTTTATCCTGTTCCACTGATGTGTATTTCTGTCTTTGTGCCAGTACCACACAGTTTTGATGACTGTAGCTTTGTAGTACAGTCTGAAGTCGTGGAGCCTAGTTCCTCCAGCTCCATTTTTCTTTTTCAGGATGTCTTTGGCTTATCCGGGTCTTTTGTGCTTCCAAACAAACTTTAAAATATATTGTTCTAGTTCTGTGAAAAATGTCCTTGGTAATTTGATAGAGATTGCATTGAATGTGTAGATTGCCTTGGGTAGTATAGTCATTTTGATAATATTGACTGTTCCAATCCAAGAGCATGGTATGTCTTCTACCTGTTCATGTCATCCTTGATTTCTTTTATCAGCGCCTAATAATTCTCAGAGTACAGGTCTTTTGTCTCTTTAGGTAGGTTTATTCCTAAGTATTTGATTCTTTTTGATGTGATGGTAAATGGGATTGCTTCCCTAATGTCTCTTTCTGATCTTTCATTGTTAGTATATAGAAATGTAGTTGATTTCTGTGTATTAATTTTGTATTCTGCAAGTTTGCCAAATTCATTGATGAGCTCTAATAGTTTTCTGGTAGAGTCTTTAGGATTCTCTAGGTATACGATCATGTCAACTGCAAAAACGTGATAGTGTTACTTCTTCCTTTCCAATTTGGATTCCTTTTATTTCTTTTTCTTCTCTGATTGCTGTAGCTAGGACTTCCAGAACTGTGTTGAATACTAGTGGTGAGAGTGGACATCCCTGTCTTGTTCCTGATCTCAGCAGGAATTCTTTCAGCTTTCCACCATTGAGAATGATGTGAGCTCTGGGTTTGTCATAGATGGCCTTTACTATGTTGAGGTAGGTTCCCCCTAGGCCCACTTTCTGAAGGGTTTTTATCGGAAATGGGTGTTGGATTTTGTCAAAGGCTTTTTCTGCATCTATTGAGAGGATCATACGGTTTTTATTCTTCAGTTTGTTAACGTGGTGTATCACACTGATTGGTTTGCAGATATTGAAGAATGCTTGCATCCCTGGGATAAATCGCACTTGACCATGAGGTACAATCCTTTTAAGGTATTGTTGGATTCAGTTGTCTAGTATTTTGTTGAGAGTTTTTGCATCTATGTTCATCAGTGAGATTGGCCTGTCATTTTCTTTTTTGTGATATCTTTGTGTGGTTTTGGTATCGGTGATGGTTGCTTCATAGAATGAGTTTGGGAGTGTCCCTTCCTCTGCAATTTTTTGGAATAGTTTCAGAAGGATAGGTGTTAGCTCTTCTCTAAATGTTTGATAGAATTCGCCTGTGAAACCATCTGGTCCTGGACTTTTCTTTGTTGGAAGTTTTTTAATCACAGTTTCAATTTCAGAACTTGTGAATGGTCTATTCATCTTTTCTATTTCATCTTGGTTTAGTCTTGGAAGACTGTTTTTCTAAGAATGTGTCCATTTCTTCTAGGTTTCCCATTTTACTGCCATATAGTTGCATATAGTAGTCTCTTATGATCCTTTGTATTTCTGTGATGTCTGTTGTTACTTCCCCTTTTTCATTTCTAATTTCATCGATTTGCATCCTTTCTCTTTTTTCTTGATAAGTCTGGCTAAGGGATTATCAATTTTGTTATCTTTTCAAAGAACCAGCTTTTAGTTTCATTGATCTTTTCTATGGTTTTCTTTGTTTCTATTTCGTTGATTTCTGCTCTGATCTTTATGATTTCTTTTCTTCTACTAACTTTAGGTCTTGTCAGTTCTTCCCTCTCTAGCTGCTTTAGATGTAAAGTTAGGTTGTTTATTTGAGCTTTTTCTTTTTTCCTGAGGTAGGCTTGTATTGCTATAAACTCTCCTCTTAGAACTGCTTTTGGTGCATCCCAGAGGTTTTGGAGTGTCATGTCTTTGTTGTCATTTGCTTCTAGGTATTTTTTATTTATTTATTTATTT
>PVHT021183652.1:2867368-2884596 GCA_004024745.2 Catagonus wagneri
TGCGCCACGACGGGAACTCCAGATATTTCAAATTTTGGTATCTTCTTCTTGGATTGATCCTTTGATAATTATGTAGTGCCCTTCCTTGTCTCTTAAAATGTTCTTCATTTTTAAGTCTATTTCATATGGTATGAGTATTGCTACTCTGGATTTCTTTTGATTCCCATTTGCATGGAATATTTTCTTCCATCCTCTCACTTTTGATTTATATGTGTCTCTAGAAGTGAAATGGGTCTCTTGAAAATAGCATATATATGGGTTTTGTTTTCATACCCATTCAAGTAGTGTATGCCTTTTGGTGGGGCATTCAGTTCATAACATTTATAGTAATTATTGATAAGTATCTTATTAATGCCATTTTATTAACTGTTTTGTATATCTGTTGCCCTTTTTTTTTCCCGTATTATCTTGATTTCTCCTCTTTTGGTTTGATGCTTATCTTTAATGTTGTATTTGTGTTAATTTTTCTTATTTGTGTGTGAATTGTAGATTCTTGGTTTGCAGTTACCCTGAAGTTTTGATATAGGAGTCTATATATAAACGGGATTGGTTTAAGTTGTTGGTTTCTTAATTGCACATGCATCTCCCGTGTCCTGCATTTGTGTTCTCTTCTCATGAATTTTTAATTGGTAGCACAATTGTGCATGGATGTTTCAGTATCTTTACTGTAGATATGTCTTTACTGGTTAGCCTTCTTATTTGCAGTGTTTTCATTTCTAGTTGCGGCCTTTTTTTTTTCTTTTCTGCCTAGAGAATTCCTTTAGCATTTGTTGGAAAGCTGGTTTAATGTTGCAGAAATCTTAGCTTTTGCTTATCTGTAAAGGTTTTGATCTCTCCTTCAAATCTGAATGAGAGCCTTGCTGGGTAAAGTTTTTTATTTTCGTCATGTTAAGTATATCATGCCACTCCTTTCTAGCCTGCAGAGTTTCAGCTGAAAAATCTGCTGATAACCTCATCGGGGTTCCCTTGTATGTCATTTGTTTCTTTTCCCTAGCTGCTTTCAATATTTTCTCTTTGTCTTTTATTTTGGTCATTTTGATTAATATGTGTCTTGGGCTGTTCTTCTTTATATGGTACTCGTTGCACTTCCTGGATCTGAGTGAGTGGTTCCTTTCCCATATTAGGGAAGTTTTTGGCTATTATCTCTTTAATATAATATGGATGTTGGTGTGTTTAACATTATCCCAGAGTTCTCTGAGACTGTACTCATTTCCCTTCAATCTTTTATCTTTCTCTTCTGCGTTAGTGATTTCCACTAATCTGTCCTCCATCTCACTTACTCATTCTTCTGCCTCCTGTATTCTACTGTTGGCTGCTTCTAATGAATTTTTTATTTCAGTTATTGTATTTTGCATCTCTTCTTGCTTAATTTTTACATCTTGTATTTCTTTGCTCAGTGTTTCCTGTAAATTATCAATCTTTGCCTTCAGTTTATTTCCAATGTCTTGCATCATCTTCAGCATCAACAGTCTAAAGTCTCTTTCTGGGAGGCTGACAATCTCCTCATCACTGAGCTGTTTTCTGGGGTTTTTTCTTTCTCTCTTATCTGAGTTATAGTTTTCTGTCCTTTCATTTTTATGGTGTGCTGTCCTTTTTGCAGACAATAGAGTTGTAGCCTCTCTTACTTCTGGTGTTTGCCTCCCCTGTGGCTGAAGTTGCTATGGGGGGGGCTTGCTGTAGGCTTCCCAATGGGAGGGACTGGTGCCTGTCCTCTGGTAGGTGGGGCTGATTCCTCTCCCTCTGGTGGATGGGGCTTTATCTCTGGGTGAGATTAGAGGTGGCTCTGTGCCCAAGGGGTCTTTAGGCAGCCTGTTTACTGATAGGTGGGGCTGTGATCCCACCTGGATTATTGTTTAGCCTGGGACTTCTCAGTTCTGATGGGAGGGGCCAGATTTTCCCAAAAATGGCTATCTCCTGAGAAATGCAGGCTAATGAATGTTCCCAAGAGCTTTGCCTCCAATGCCTTTCCCCCACAACAAGCCATACTCACCCCTGTTTTCCCAGGAGATCCTCCAAGAATTGCAGTGAGGTTCCACCTGGATTTCTATGGAGACTCATGTGCACTGGGTCCCAGGGCAAAACAAAGTCTGTGTGCACCTTTCAAGAATGGGGTCTCCTTTTCCCTCAGTCCTGTGGAGCTCCTGCACACAAGCCCCACTGGTCTTCAATGCAAGTTGTTCCAGGGGCTCTTTCTCCCTGTTCCAGATCCCCAGGCATGGAGATTTGATGTGGGGCTCATCACTCTCAGTCCTTTAGGTGAGTCTCTGTGATACAGTTATTTTTCAGCCTGTGGAGCTTCCCACCCAGGAGGTATGGGGTTGCTTGTATCGCATAATCTCCCCCCCCGACACACACACACCTTCTGATATGGTCTCTTCTTTGTCTTCTGGATTAGAATATCTTTTTGAAAGTTTCCAGGCCATGTGGTTGAAGGTTGCTTGGCATGTGGTTGTAATTTTGTTTTTACGAGAGAAGTTGAGCTCCAGTCCTTCTCTTTTGCCATCTTAATGCAGTCTCCCTGACCTACAACATTTCTATAGAGAAATCAGCTGAGAGCCTTATGAAAATTCCCTGGTAACTAATTTGTTTTTCTCTTGCTGTCTTCAGAATCCTATTTTTAACTTTTGCATTTTAATTATAACATGTCTTGGTATAGGTTTGTTTGGAATCATCTTGTTCTGGACCCCATGTGCTTGTTGTACCTGGATATCTTCTTTAGGTTTGCGAAGTTCTCAGCCATAATTTCTTCAAATACATTTTCAGCCATCTTTTCTCCTTCTCCTTCTGGGATTCCCTATTATGCATAGATTTTTCACACTTTATATTATCCCAAAGATCTCCTATGTTGCTTTTTTAAAATTTGTTCTTAATTGGTATTTCTATCAATAGCCCTTCTTAATTCCTTCAGTATTTTCATTATCTTCTTTTTGAACTTGATATCAGTTAGACTGAAGTGTTCTCATTGTTCTTTCAGAGAAATTCACTCTTTTTCTTAATTGGGGGTGATTCCTCTGCTTCTTTATTTTACTCAAATTTCTCTTACTCTATGAGTTTAGGAAAAACAATTATCTACTGTGGTATTGAAGGGCTACTATTATGTGGGAGTATCCCTATGTAGCCTGCATGGGTTTAATATGTTGGTGTGAGGGCTCCTTTTAATATACAGATGCATGTTGCCTGTTTTCCTCAGTGTGTGCTGGCCATTATCCCCTTGATAGGGGGTGTTACTGATGTTGTGGTGACCAAAGTCTGCACTGGATATTGAGCTGGGCCTCCTCTTTTACTGGTGGTTGTAACTGCCCCAACGTGAGCAGAGTCTGCTCCCTAGATGTTGGAGTAGAAGCCTACAGATTCACTTCTGAACTGTGGTGTGAGGTAGGCATGACTGGAGCAATCCTGATGGGAGAGAGGCCACTGAGTATTCCTTAAACAGAGCTGTCCACCCAGGATTTCACTTTGGTGTCTCCTGCATGGACTCACAAGGTACACTATTATTGATACTGCCCTCAGCCCACCTCCACTATGTGAATGCAGTTGGCCCTGGTGTCCTTCAGGTGCTTTGTTCACGAAGCCACCAGCACAGATCCTTAAGCATCGATCCACTGAGGTCATGTACCAGTACCACAGTTGTCACACACCTGGAGCCACCATGGTGTTATGGAAGTAGGTCAGGCTCTGGACCTGCCTTTGCATGCACACACCCACAAACACCACAGCTGTCAGGGCCAGACCAGTCACAGCCACAGGAGCACCTGTTGTTCCCCTCCTAGAGGAGATGCCAAGAAATAAGCTGCTAGGGCAGGCCTTCTCCCTCCCTGTATGCGCCCCTTAGCAATGGTGCTTCACTTTTATGGAGGACCAGGACTTCTGTACAACCCACAGTTGTGGCCTGGACCACACTCCAGCCCTTTCAGGCTGTCTTTGCACAGCCAATCCCAGTCTTCTCCCTTGGTCTGTCCTCTGAAACCCGAGTTTCAGCACCCAGCCCCCGACTTGTACCAGCAGCTTGGGATTTGGGATTGCAGTGAGGTGAAATGGATCCTCTGTGTCTGTCTCTGTTCTGCCTGCTGCAAGCTGGCTGCTGGACTCTCCTCTGAGCCTCTAAAGCTTCCTTTATGTCCCAGCTGATCTCCCTGTCAGTGAGGGGGCTTCCCTGAGTGAGGGAACTTTTCCCATTTCCCAGCTCTCTCCCAGGGGTGCAGGTTCCACCTCAGTTCCTTTTCTTTTTTCTTTTGTCCTTCTTGGTTACTTGGAGTTCTTTTTTTGTGCTCCTGGATACTTGATATCTTTTGCCAGTGTTCAGTAAGGCATTTTGTGAGAATTGTTCCACAAGTAGAAGTATTTTTTATGTATTTGTGGGAGGATGTGGGCTCCATGTGCTTCTATTCAGCCATCTTGATTTTTCCCTGATCAACCACTTCGGTTATGTCACTGGGTGTATCTGTTTCCAACGAAAGGGCAGCTTCTTATATGCCTTTGGATCTTTTATATAGATCCAAATGGCCACATTGCCTTTTTCCTCTGCTCTAGATTTCTCTTCTCTTAGGATATAAAATAGGAAGGAATGGAGGGTTTTGGTGAGAAACCTTGTTGTACAGTAATTTTACATTTAAGAAATTGTTTCATGGAGGTGGTATGAGAAGTAACAGGAGTAAGTTGCTGTTGGGAGTGAGAGATTAATACCATCATAACATTGGATATGGGGAGTATGGACAGTGGGAGAGGGAAAGCTGGCTGGTAAATTCTCAAAATTCCTATCCTTAGTAAAGTGGCAAAGCCTGCCCACCTAAGATGGGGGTCATGTAAAACCAGCATGCCCGCAACCTGTCATCCTATAAAGTTGACAAAACCCAATTTATCAGATTATTGAAATACATTTTCTGAGCATCTCTTCCTGTGCTAGGGAAGGGAAATATCAAGGAAAATAAGTTACGGTTCTAGTCTAGAAGAATATGGTTTACTTCTGGAGACCAGACTCAACTCATGAAAAATTACATGCCATACACAGCAATTTATAATAAGTCCTAAACAGTCACACAGAGCCCAATAGCTTGCAAATAATGTGCACTAGAATGTGCTGTGGGCTTTTGAAAGTATAGATTCTCAGGCTCCATTCCTGGAAATTTGGAGTTTGGGCCTTTGCATCTGGGTTTCTGAACAATCTCCAAGTCTACTACAGATCTATTGGTGAAGACAAGGAAAGAGAAAGGGGAAACTCACCTTGGTCTGGGGCATAAGGACAGCCTCCGCCATGATCAGAGGTGGAAGATGCAAGTTCATGGAGAGGAAGATTTATCAGTGGATAGGCAATTTGGGTGGGCAGGTGCCTGGGTGCCTGTGGATTAGTACCATCCTGTGAGAGCAGGAAGAGAAAGATGGTTTAGAATGGACAAGAACACTGATGGAGAAAGTGATGGTTTGAAGAGGCAAATGGAGAGGAGAGGAAAGTAGGCCTTGGATTCATTGGGTACTCAGCTGGTGAGTCCCCTCAGGAGAAAGCAGAGGGGAGTACAGGTACCTGTGTTCTCCCCCCCCCAGCCCATCTGTTCAGTAAAGCTAACTGATTTCTAGCACAATGCAGGCTGTACTTTAAACAAAACACTAAGATGAGGCAATCCACTTACCTCCCCCAAAGGAGCTCACTCACCCAGAGGAAGCCTGACAAATGATGGCGTAAAACACTGTGCTTTTAACAAGGTCCCTTATATCTCTCAGAGAGTCAATATAGTCCATTATGTCAGTTCCTCTCCACTGGCTTCTTGCTTAGCTATTTATATTTCCATTTAGTTGAAGCTTAGGCAAAGCTCACCGAGACCCAGAAAATTAGTTATCAGAGCCTCGTTAGTTATCTTTTCTACAACCATCTATCTTTTTCATTCCACCCACTCCGAGCCTGGCAGTTTGTCTCTTGCTTTTGACTTAACAGTGTGAGATGCCACTTTTGCCAGTGTTCCCACTCCTGATCTTTTGATGGCATCTTTTCCTTCATTGGTCTTCCTTCCTGTGTTTGTTCTTTGGGGGTGGGGAGTCGGAGAGGAGAGTAGGGAATCGGAAGAGAAAGAGCCGGTCTGTTCTGATTTTCCTGCACTCTCTAGTCTTACTTCTCTATTTATATCCTACACCTTGTATGCCCTTACCAGTTTAATCCCTTAAACACCACTCACAGAATCATAGGAGACATGGGACAGGTATATGCTGACACAGGGATAAACTGACAGTGCCTTGAAAGATAAAGTTAGGGTGTAAAAAGAGATACTGGTGAGAAAGAAAGTAAAAGGTGGAGGTGCTGAGAAAGGCATGGGAAAGACCAATGTACCAACAACAATAATAATAATAGGAACAGAAACAACAACAATAGCAGCAGCAGCAATTACTATGTATTAAGCAGCCAATATGTGCCAAGTATTATGATAGCATAAAATCACTTAATCTTTACAGTGCTCCTTTAACTGCAGGTTATTTCTTCATTTGGAAAATAGGTACGGCAAGACTCAATTTAACCATATTTTTCAAGGTCATACTACTAGTATGAGGCACTGCTAGAATTCAAACTTTGTCTTTATCTACTACTTCATGGAGAAGTAAATAATCAGGAACTTTTTTTAGATTTAAATTCAAGACATTTTAAAATTGAGATATTTTTATACACTCATATACTTGCACATGCACAGACCCACAAATCAGGAGTAAAAGAATTTCTTTAGTTCAGTAATATTCTTTCACTTTATCTCATGATCTTAGAATCAGAAAGACCACAGGATTCTTCCAGTTCAATGATGGGACTCTCTCTAAAATATTTCTTACTATTCCCCTGCTTAAGTATTTTAAGAAAAAGGGGAAATCATCACCACAAGACAGGTGGATAGCTTGGAAGTTTACAGATTTATTCCTCCATGGCAGTGCTATAAGGGTGATCTCAGAGTTGTCCAACTATTTTTGCCTTCTCAAGTTACACAAAATATATCACACATTGTTTTTCTACCAGTATAGCTCTTTGTGTATATGTTGCTAAGAATTTCCGCACACATATGCACACACACACAGAGCCTTAAATTCTCCTCTTTTCTAGCTAAGCACCTCTAGTTCTTGCAGTTATGACAAATTTGACAATTTTCTTCTTTCTTATTCTCCTTTGGCCAAACTGGGTCACACAATTGAGTATAGAACTCAAGATACAGTCAGACCACACAATCCAAAGAGGATTTTTGCTTACTATTATTGGGTACCATGCTTTTGTTGAACTAGCCTAGATTATATTAGCATTCTGAAAGCCAGTGACACTGTTGATTCCTATTACACTTGTAATCAACCGAGACCTACAGGCCTTCCATCTAAGTTAAGGTATTAGGAGGTAATCTCTGTTAATTTTAACCTTGTTAGTTTGGCCCTTATTCTCTTCTGGCAAAATCTTTCTAGGTGCTAATTCTTTTATCAGTGGCTCTCCTTCAGAACTTGGTGTAATCTACAATTTTTAATTTTTTTCATAATATATTGTTGAACATAACTAATAAGTTAAAACAGTTTTATAGTATGATTTTTTTGTTCAAAATATCTATCATTTGTACAAAAATGATCTGGATGAAAATATACTAAAATGTTAATAGTCCTTACCTCTGATTATGACTTACGATTTTTAATTTTTAGTTTTTCTGATTGAAGAAGTTGTTATTTTTAAGAGGAGTCCTCCTAACTGCAAAACCTGGTTTATTACATAACTTTTTGTTTTGAATGTACAGTATCGTTATTCTTACCTGATTGCCATGTTTGTCTTGAGTCTTCAATTTGACTTGCAGTTTCTTGAGGACAGGGTAATTGTATCTTCATTATCCCTTAAGGAGCTGGCACAGCACTGGATTGATTGGTTTTCCTTTAAATTATCTTGTCGTGCTCTAGTGGTAAAGTCATGGCCTTTGACTTTATCTCTTGTTCACATCATTGTCCTAAAATAATGGGAACATGATGTTTTATCTGTGACCTACACTTCAACAAACTAGGCTGATTCATTTCTTGTGAATAATCATTTAGCTTATTAACAAATCTATTTAGCCAATGGTATGTCAATTATTTTGATTTGCCACGGTTGGCTGATAATTGTACAATGTAAACATAAATAATGAAATAATGTTGGTGAGAAAGGACCACTGGTAAACCCTCCAAGTAGTGATTTGTTGAGACCAGCACTGTGCTAAGAATTCCTACAAGTGGAGATGAAGACATGACTCTAGATTTTATTTATTTTTCTTTTGAGTCATGATTTTAGAGTGCTTACAACATAGTTGGTGAGATAAGACTTTCAAGAACAAAAAGATGTGTCAGGTTGCATATTGGGATGTTGGGTTGGTGTTTGATACTGTCTTGAGTTCATTAGATTTCTTCTTTCAACAGCACTGGGTTATGGGGAGTGGTGGGGGTGGGGATAGGATTGAGTCTTCCAATTGTAACCACTGGAAGATAATAAATTCACAGAAAAGTTATTCATATAAAGTTTTTCTACATATTTGTTTTACAAAAATGTAGAAAATACTTGTTTTCTATAAGGTAGAAATAACTTACTCTGGCTCCTCTGTTTTCCATCATTGTCCAGGGCACCATGATTTTTCATTTTTCCGGGGTCCCTGGGAAACATGGGATGAAGAGATCCTTTGTCCTTCAGTAACCACTACATGGAAAATCTGGTTGTGATAATACCCCACATGCTCACAAAGGGCAAAAACCATGAGGAGATACTCGAAAATTCTAAAATTTCTATCAGTTAACTTGTAGCCACTTATAGTATCCAAAACTCCACTCTTAAAGTTTGGCACCCCTCCTTGGATAGGATTATTTTTTGATATTCTCTCCTTCGTTGCTCTTGATTGTTCTCATTCCTTAGAAGCCTAAACTGGACTAGAAAATGAGTGACTCTTTCCCTCCTTCTCTCTTTCTATTCTTCCTTTTCTCCCTCCTTTCCTTTATTATTTTATTTAATCCTCCAAACCACAAAGATAAGAATTATTACTTTCTCTTTAACAGCAAAAAATATGACACTTAAAAAGGATAATAAGTTTTCCCAAGATCACACATTTAGTGAGGGGCAGAGGCAGGGTTCAAATCTTTCTGCTCCAAAGCCAGCATCAATTTCTTGACAAAATAATAACAACACCTACAGGGCAGGTACTGGCCTTCATCTCTGTATCTCTAGGACCTGGTATAGGTCTTGGTACAGGATGACCACCAATAAGTTTTTTCATCAATAAGTTTTTTTGAATTGGATTTTAGTTGGAATCTTGGGACCTCGACTTGGGCAGGGCCTTGGAGGTCATCAAGCACCTTGTTTCTATAAGGCAGGGACCCACCTGGCATCCTAGAAAGAGAGGACCCAGAGATTTCCCTCTTTCATCCTTCTTTCTTCTCGTACCACTCCCACACAGTGCTTCTGGCCAGAGTGCTATGCTGTACAAATCACAGTGCATGCCTATTTGTCTTTTAACTAACTTAAATCTTTTCCTTCATGTAAAATAAATATATCTTCATTGTAAAAAACGTAGGATATTTTATACAGATTCTTTTTTAACAAAAATGCAATCTTATTGTGCAAGCTCTTATAACCAATTCTTTCACTCAACAATGTACTATAAACATCTTGGAGTGTTAATGATTATAGATGAACATCACCTTCAATGACTCCATAGCTTTTCCTATGCTGGATGGATGGCTGGATAAATTATCATTCACAGCTAGTTCCTTGCAGATTAACTTTTAGATCACCACTTTTTTAAAACTTTCAAATAAATGGTTTCTATATAATTTCATTCATCCAGAGATTTCCTAGCAGAAGTGCAGGAGTCATTTCTTAAGTTTGCTTCTCTTAGGTCTAGACTATACTATACATTCACATTAAATCATAGAGGAATATATCATTTTCTTATGTGCATGGACATATCATTTAATTTGGTATAAGACATATCTAATTGTTAGAGTTTAACAAGTTTAGATGTAAAACATTATTCAGAATCAATTTAAGATGACACATGCTATCTCCATTGAAACTGCATTTATATATATCATATATAGAAATATGTATTTACCCAAGGAAAATATTTAAATAGTGTTCCAATTTTATGATCAACAAGGTATTGCTTTGTTAACAGTAATGGAAAATAATTATTTGTTAATTTAATGTTTTAGGTTTCCTTCTTCCTACTTCCTTTAGGAAAAAATGAGAAAATTGTTCTCTACCTATGAATAGCCACCTTCCTGAATTTCTGTGTAGCAGACAGGATACAACTATAAAAACAAACAGAAGGCATTTAACATAGGGAACTTGTTATAAAAGACTTGAAGAGATAAAACCTTTTTCCTGGTAACCCAGAAATTATTTGCCACAGGAAGGAAATAAGGCTAAAGAAAAGAAAGGAAAGGATTAGTGTTTCCAGAGTGCAGAACACAATGACTGATGTGCTAATTAGAGAGGGTACCATGCATAATGCTGTTACCATGGATGATGGTGGTACTTAGTGGATACTGAAGCCATGGGGTAGACCACCCAGTAGACACTGACCTCATAGAGGGGGAATCTCATGGTCACTATCGGAACCACCAAAGAAGGATTACTGACACCAAAGTGGGGATCATCAAAGCAATTCAGCCACTTCCACAGTTGCTGCCAGAAGCAAAAGAAGAAAAAGGAGGAATAAAAACTTGTCTCCACTTCCCATTTCTGATCTCGCTCCGCCGTTTTTTAAAATGCAGAACCCATTAGGAAGGCAGTTGGCACAGAAGTCTGAGCAGGATATGGAAGGATGGGTTTGGGAATGACAGACAATAGCTAAATAACTGACATTATTTTCTTCCTACCACGTGGTGACATGTGAAGCTTCGTGTCAAGAGGAGATCTGATTCTGGTTCAATTAAGGCCCTAGCAGTCTTATCTGGAACTCAAGTGGGAGTATCAAGATGAGGGATACTAACCATCAAAAGGGTTTTTATCCTCCATACTCGGTCTTAGTTTCATGAGGGAAGCAGATACTTTGCCTCTTGGTCCTATAGAGATAGGGTCTGGGTCCTTGTGTCACTTATGGAAGTCTCAGGCATGGAAATGCTGGCAAAAGGCAAAATGCTGGAAGGATGGAGGATCTAGCTCCAGTCAGCATGCTTAGATCTCTTCCATCCATCTTGTCCCTTCCCCAACTCCAACCTCCGGAGACATATCTCAAGAGAGAAAGTCCTAAAGCAAGCCTTGGTAAATTTAAGAAAATTGAAATCATATCAAGCATCTTTTCTGACCACACCACTATGACCCTAGAAATCAACTACAAGAAAAAACCTGCAAAAACACAAACACGGGGAGTTTAAACAATATGCTACCCAACAACCAATGGATCACTGAAGAAAGGAAAGATGAAATTTAAAAAAATACATAGAAAAATGAAAATGAGAACACAATGATCCATTCCAACCTGAGAGATTGGATTAAGATGGTGGAACAGAAGGACTGGAGCTCAACTTCTCTTCCAAAAAAAAACAACAAAACTACAACCAAATGCCAAGCAACCTTGAACCAAATGGACTGGAAACTTTCAAAAAGATACTCTACTCCAAAAGACAAAGAGGAGACCACATCAAGAGGTAGGAGGTGTGATTACACGATAGAAGCAACCCCATACCTCCCGGGTGGGAAGCCCCACAGACTGGAAAGTAACTGCATCACACAGACTCAGCAACAGGACTGAGAGTTCTGAGCCCCACATCAAATCCCCATGCCTGGGGATCTGGCACAGGGAGAAAGAGCACCTGGAGCATCTAGCATTGAAGGCCAGTGGGGCTTGTGTGCAGGAGCTCCACAGGACTGGGAGAAACAGACACCCCATTCTTGAAAGGCACACACAGTCTTTCACGTGCACTGGATCCCAGGGCAAAGCAAAGTCCCCAGAAGAATCCAGGTGGAACCTGACTGCAATTCTTGGAGGATCTCCTGGGAAAGCAGGGGTGACTGTGCCTTGTTGTGGGGGAAGGGCATTGGAGGTGAATCTCTCAGGAACACTCATCAGACTGCATTTTGCTGGAGGTGGCCATTTCTGGGAAAATCTGGTCCCTCCCATCAGCACCAAGAAGCCACAGGCCAAACAATAATCTAGCTAGGATCACATTCCCATCCATCAGTAAACTGGCTGCCTAAAGACCCCTCAGGCACACAGCCAGCCTGTAATCTCACCCAGAGACAAAGCCCCTCCCGTTAGAGGGACAGGAATCAACCCTACCTACCAGTGGGCAGACACCAGTCCCACCCATCGGGAAGCCTACAGCAAGCTCCCCCCATACCAACTTTAGCCACAGGGGAGGCAAACACCAGAAGTAAGAGAGGCTACAACTCTGTTGTCTGCAAAAAGGTCACCACACCAAAAACCTATAAAAATGAAGACAGAAAACTATAACTCAGATAAGGGAGAAAGACAAAAAACCCAGAAAAACAGCTCAGGGATGAGACTATCAGCCTCCCAGAAAGAGACATGAGACTGTTGATGCTGAATGATGCAAGACATTGGAAATAAACAGAAGGCAAAGATTGATAATTTACAGGTAACACTGAGCAAAAAAAGTACAAGATGTAGGAATCAAACAAGAAGAGATGCAAAATATAAAAACTGAAATACAAAATTCATTAGAAGCAGCCAACAGTAGAATACAGGAGGCAGAAGAACAAATCAGCGAGGTGGAGGACAGATTAGTGAAAATCACTAAGCAGAAGAGAAAAGAGATAAAAGAATGAAAGGAAATGAGTCTTAGAGAACTCTGAGATAACGTTAAACGTACCAACATCCATATTATACGGGTGCCAGAGGGAGAAGAGAGAGAGAAGGGGACAGAAAAAATATTCAAAGATACAATAGCCAAAAACTATCCTAATATGGGAAAGGAACCACTCATTCAAATCCAGGAAGCACAACAAGTACCATATAAAATAAACCCAAGAAGGAGCACCCCGAGACACATATTAATCAAAATGACCGATATTAAAGACAAAGAGAAAACATTGAAAGCAGCTAGGGAAAAGAAACAAATGACATACAAGGGAACCCCAAAAAGGTTATCAGCAGATTTTTCAGCTGAAACTCTGCAGGCCAGAAGGGAGTGGCATGATATACTTAATGTGATGAAAGGGAAAAACTTCCAACCAAGATTGCTTTACCCAGCAAGGCTCTCATTCAGATTTGAAGGAGAGATCAAAACCTTTACAAACAAGCAAAAGCTAAGAGATTTTTGCAACACTAAACCAGCTTTACAACAAATCCTAAAGGAACTTCTCTAGGCAGAAAAGAAAAGGCCACAACCAGAAACAGAAATACCACAAATGACAAGGCTCACCAGTAAAGGCATATATACAGTAAAGATAGGAAATTATCCATGCACAATTATGCTACCAAAATAAGAAATCGTGAGAAGAGAGCACAAATGCAGGGCACTGGAGACACACGTGCAATTAAGAAACCAACAACTTAAAACAATCTCATTTATATATAGACTCCTATATCAAAACTTCAGGGTAACCGCAAACCAAAAATCTACAACTGATACACAAATAAGAAAAATCAACTCAAATTCAACATTAAAGATAGCGATCAAACCACAAATTGAGACAACAAGAGAAGAAGGGAAGAAAACAGAGCAACAAAAATCCAAAACAGTTAATAAAATGGCAATAAGAATATACATATCAATAATTATCTTAAATGTTAATGGACTGAATGCCCCAACCAAAAGACATAAACTGGCTGAATGGATACAAAAACAAGACCCATATATATGCTGTCTTGAAGAGACCCACTTCTAGGGACACATACAAATTGAAAGGGAGAGGAAGGAAGAAAATATTCCATGCAAACGGGAATCAAAAGAAAGCTGGAGTAGCAATACACCTATCAGACAAAATACACTTTAAAATGAAGAACATTTTAAGAGACAAGGAAGGGCACTACATAATGATCAAAGGATCAATCCAAGAAGAATATATCAAAATTTTAAATATCTATGCACCCAACATAGGATCACCACAATATATAAGGCAACTGCTAACAACCTTAAAAGGAGAAATTAGCAATAACACAATCATAGTGGGGGACTTTAACACCCCACTTACAGCATTGGATAGATCATCCAGACAGAAAATCAATAAGGAAACACAGGCCCTGAAGGAAGCATTAGATCAGATGGACTTAACAGATATCTAAAGGACATTCCATCCAAAAGAATGTATCCAGAATACACATTCTTCTCAAGTGCACACGGAACATGCTCTAAGATTGATCACATCCTGAGCTACAAATCAAGCCTCGGTAACTTTAAGAAAATTGAAATCATATCAAGCATCTTTTCTGACCACAATGCTATATGACCGGAAATCAACAACAAGAAAAAAATGGCAAAAAAATACAAACACATGGAGACTAAACAACATGCTACTAAATAACCAATGGATCACTGAAGAAATAAAAGAGGAAATTAAAAAAATACCTGGAAGCAAATGACAACAAAGATACGACACTCCAAATCCTCTGGGATGCAGCAAAAGCAGTTCTAAGAAGAAAGTTTATATCAATACAAGCCTACCTCAGGAAACAAGAAAAAGCTCAAATAAACAACCTAACTTTACATCTAAAGCAGCTAGAGAGGGAAGAACAGACAAGACCTAAAGTTAGAAGAAGAAAAGAAATCATAAAAATCAGAGCAGAAATCAAAAATAGAAATGAAGAAAATCACAGAAAAGATCAATGAAACTAAAACCTGGTTCTTTGAAAAGATAACAAAATTGATAAACCCTTAGCCAGACTTATCAAGAAAAAAAGAGAGGACACACATCAATGAAATTAGAAATGAAAAAAGAGACATAACAATGTACATCACAGAAATACAAAAATCATAAGAGACTACCATATGCAATATACGGCAATAAAATGGGAAACCTAGAAGAAATGGACAAATTCTTAGAAAAGCAAAGTCTTCCAAGACTAAACCTAGATGAAATAGAAAAGACGAATAGACCAATCCCAAGTTCTGAAATCGAAACTGTGATTAAAAAACTTCAAACAAACAAAAGTCCAGGACCAGATGGTTTCATGGGTGAGTTATATCAAACATTTAGAGAAGAGCTAACACCTATCCTTCTGAAACTATTCCAAAAAATTGCAGAGAAGGGACACTCTCAAAATCATTCTATGAGGCAACCATCACCCTGATACCAAAACCAGACAAAGATACCACAAAAAAAGAAAATTACAGGCCAGTTTCACTGATGAACATAGACACAAAAATCCTCAACAAAATACTAGCCCACCTAATCCAACAATACCTTAAAAGGATTGCACACCATGATCAAGTGGGATTTATCCCAGGGATGCAAGCATTCTTCAATATCTGCAAATCAATCAGTGTGATACACCACGTTAACAAACTGAAGAATAAAAACCGTATGATCCTCTCAATAGATGCAGAAAAAGCCTTTGACAAAATCCAACACCCATTTCCGATAAAAACCCTTCAGAAAGTGGGCCTAGGGGGAACCTACCTCAACATAATCAAGGCCATCTATGACAA
Organism: Catagonus wagneri; assembly: GCA_004024745.2. Lineage (NCBI taxonomy): Eukaryota > Metazoa > Chordata > Mammalia > Artiodactyla > Tayassuidae > Catagonus > Catagonus wagneri. The sequence goes on from PVHT021183652.1 coordinate 2,882,939, forward strand.
ACCCAGAACTCACATCATTCTCAATGGTGGAAAGCTGAAAGAATTCCCACTGAGATCAGGAACAAGACAGGGATGTCCACTCTCGCCACTACTATTGAACATAGTTCTGGAAGTCCTAGCCACAGCAATCAGAGAAGTAAAAGAAATAAAAGGAATCCAAAGTGGAAAGGAAGAAGTAAAACTATCACTTTTTGCAGTTGACATGATTGTATACATAGAGAATCCTAAAGACTCTACCAAAAAACTGTTAGAGGTCATCAATGAACTTGGCAAAGTTACAGCATACAAAATTAATACACAGAAATCAACTGCATTTCTATATACTAACAATGAAAGATCAGAAAGAGAAATTAGGAAAGCAATCCCATTTACCATTGCATCAAAAAGAATCAAATACTGAGGAATAAAACCTACCCAGAGACAAAAGACCTGTACTCTGAAAATTATAAGGCACTGATGGAAAAAGTCAAAGATGACATGAACAAATGGAAAGACATGCCATGCTCTTGGACTGGAAGAGTCAATATTATCAAAATGACTATACTACTCAAGGCAATCTACACATTCAATGCAATCCCTATCAAATTACCTAGGACATTTTTCACAGAACTAGAACAATATATGTTAAAGTTTGTTTGTAAGCACCAAAGACCCAGAGTAGCCAAAGACATCCTGAAAAAGAAAAATGGAGCTGGAGGAATCAGGCTCCCTGACTTCAGACTCTACTACAAAGCTACAGTCATCGAAAAAACCATATGGTACTAGCACAAAGACAGAAATATAGATCAGTGGAACAGGATAGAAAGCCCAGAATTAAACCCACGCACCTATGGTCAGCTAATCTATGACAAAGGAGGCAAGAATATATATTGGAGAAAAGACAGCCTGTTCAATAAGTTGTGTTGGGAAAACTGGACAGCCACATGTAAAAAAATGAAACTAGAACACTTCCCAACAACATGCACAAAAATAAACTCAAAGTGGATTAAAGATCTAGATATAAGACCAGATACTATAAAACTCTTAGTGCAAAACATAGGCCAAAGACTCTCTGACATAAATGACAGCAACATCTTCTCAGATCCATCTGTCATAGTAATGACAATAAAAAGAGAAATAAACAAATTGGACTTCATTAAACTTCAAAGTTTCTGCACAGCAAAGGAAACCCTAAACAAAACGAAAAGACAACCCACAGAATGGGGGAAAATATTTGCAAATGAATCAACTGACAAGGGATTCAGCTCCAAAATTTACAAACACCTACTAAAGCTCAATACCAAAAAATCAAACAACCCCATCAAAAAATGGGCAGAAGATCTAAACAGAGAATTCCCTAAAGAAGACACACAGATGGCCAAAAAACATATGAAAAGATGTTCAACATCACTGATTATCAGAGAAATGCAAATCAAAACCACTATGAGGTACCACCTTACACCAGCCAGAATGGTCATCTTCAAAAAGTCTACAAACAATAAGTGCTGGAGAGGGTGTGGAGAAAAAGGATCCCTATTACACTGTTGGTGGGAATGCAAATTGGTGCAACCACTGTGGAAAACAGTATGGAGATTCCTCAGAAAACTCAAAATAGAATTACCATTTGATCCAGCAATCCCACTCCTGGGCATCTATCCAGAGGAAACCATGACTCGAAA
>PVHT021183652.1:2885596-2939645 GCA_004024745.2 Catagonus wagneri
AAGTCTACAAACAATAAGTGCTGGAGAGGGTGTGGAGAAAAAGGATCCCTATTACACTGTTGGTGGGAATGCAAATTGGTGCAACCACTGTGGAAAACAGTATGGAGATTCCTCAGAAAACTCAAAATAGAATTACCATTTGATCCAGCAATCCCACTCCTGGGCATCTATCCAGAGGAAACCATGACTCGAAAAGACATATGTACTGCAGTGTTTATTGCAGCACTATGCAATAGCCAAGTCATGGAAACAACCTAAATGCCCATCAACAGAGGAGTGGATAGGGAAGAGCTGGTACATATACACAATGGAATATTACTCGGCCATTAAAAGGAATGAAATAACAACATTTATAGCAACCTGGATGGACATAGAAATTATCATGAGAAGTGAAACCAGTCAATTAGACAGCAACATCCAATCCTACCACTTACATGTGGAAACTAAAAAGACACAATGAACTTTGCAAAACAAATGACTCCGAGACTTTGGAAAACCTACGGTTTCCAAATAAGACAATTGGGGTGTGGGGCGATATACTGAGGGTTTGTGATGGAAATGCTATCAAATTGAGTTGTGATGATTTTTGTACACCTATAATTGTAATAAAATTCATTAAGCAATGGGGAAAAATGATCCAAAACCTGTGGGACACAGCAAAAGCAGTTCTAAGTGCAAGTTTTTAGCAATACAAGCTTACCTCAGGAAACAAGAAAAATCTCAACCACCCTAACTTTACAACTGAAGGAACTAGAGCAAGAAGAGTGAACAAAACCCAAAGTTTGTACAAGGAAAGAAATCATAAAGATCAGAGCAGAAATAAAATAGAGACCAAAAATAATAGAGAAGATTAATAAAACTAAAAGCTTGTTCTTTGAAAAAATACAAACAAAACTGATAAAACTTTAGCTAGACTTTTCAAGAAAAAAAGGGAGAGGGCTCAAATTAATAAAATCAGAAATGAAAAAGGTTACAATAGGACACCACAGAAATACAGAGGATCATAAGAGACTACTAGGAGACTACTACAATAAATGGATGGCCTAGAAGAAATGGACAAATTCTTAGAAAGGTATAATCTCCCAAGACTGAACTAGAGAGAAATAGAAAATATGAACAGACAAAATACCAGTAATGAAATGGAATCAGTAATTAAAAAACTCTTATTTAACAAAGTCCACCAGATGCGTTCACGGGTGAATTCTACCAAATATTTAGAGAAGAGTTAATATCTATCCCTCTGAAACTATTCCAAAATACTGCAGAGGAAGGAAACTTCTACTCAGTCTATGAGGCCACTATTACCCTCACACCATCACCAGACAAAAATCATACACATAAAAAAATTACAGGCCAATATCATTGATGTACATAGATGTGAGAATCAACAAAATATGAGCAAACCAAATCCAACAATACATTAAAAGAATCGTACACCATGTGATCAAGTGGGATTTATCCCAGAGATGCAAGCATTTTTCAATATCTGCAAATTAATCAATATGATATACCACATTAACAAACTGAAGAAAAAAATTATACGATCATCTCAATGCAGAAAAAGCTTTTGATTAAGGAGTTCCTATTGTGGCTCAGCAGTAAGAAAATGGACTAGTAACCATGAGAATGTGGGTTTGATCCCTGGCCTCACTCAGTGGGTTAAGGAACCAGCATTGCTGTGGCTGTGCTGTAGACCAGCAGCTGTAGCTCCAGTTAGGCCTGGGAACTTCCATATGCTATGGGTGTGGCCCTTAAAAGCCAAAAAAAAAAATGCTTTTGATTAAATTCAACCTTCATTTATGATAAAAACTCTTCAGAAAGTGAGCATAGAGGGAAACTGCCTCAACATGATAAAGGCCATATATGACAAACCCACAGCTAACATCATACTCAAAGATGAAAACCTGAAACCATTCCTTCTAAGATCAGAAACAAGACAATGATGCCGACTCTTGACACCACTTTTATTCAACACAGTTTTTGAGTCCTAGCCACAGCAATCAGAGTAGAAAAAGAAATGAAAAGAATCTAAATTGGAAAGGAAGAAATAAAACTCATTGTTTTTGGATGGCGTGCTACTATACATAGAAAACGCTAAATACTATCAGAGGACAACTAGAGCTCATCAATGAATCAGTAAAGCTGCTGGATACAAGATTATTATACAAAAATCTGTTGCATTTCTATACACTAATGAACTACAGAAACAGAAATTAAGGAAACTGCCCCATTTACCATTGCATCAAAAAGAATAAAATACCTAGGAATAAGCCCACCTAAAGAGGTAAAAGACTTGTGCTCCAAAAAAATTTAATACACTGATGAAAGAGATTTAAGTAGACACAAAGAAATGCCATGTTCTTGAATTGAAAGAATCAGTATTGTTAAGATGACCATAATACCTAAGGCAATCTACAGATTTAATACAATTCCTATGAAAACACCAATGGCAATGTTCACAGAACTAGAATCAAAAATTAAAAAATTTGTATGGAAATACAAAAGACCTCAGTAACCAAAACTGTCTTGAGAAAGAACAGAGCTAGAGGAATCACATTCCTTGATTTCAGACTATACTACAAAGCTAAAGGAAAGACAGTTTTTTCAATAAGTGGTGCTGGGAAAACTAGACAGCTACATTTAAAAGAATGAAATTTGAGAATTCTCTAACACTATATGCACAAGTAAATTCCAAGTGGCTTACTTAAAGACATAAATGTAAGACTGGATACTATAAAACTCCTAGAGGAAAACAGACAGAACACTCTATGAGATAAATCACAGTGATATATTTTTGGATCTGTCTCCTAGAATGGAAATAAAAAATAAAAATTTGGATTAAAACTTAAAAGTTTTTGCATAGAAAAGAAAAACATTAACTAAACAAAAAAAATTACCTAGGAAATGAGAGAAAATATTTGCAAAGGATGCTACTGACGAAGGCATCCTTGTCATACAATTTCCAAAATATACAAGTAGATCCTACAACTCAATAATAACAAAAACCCCAAACAACTCAATCAAAAAATGACCAGAGGACCTAAGTAGACATTTCTCCACAAAAAGACATACAGATGGCCAATAGACACGTGGAAAGATGCTCAACATTAGTAATTACTAGAGAAATATGCATCAAAACCACGTATCACCTCACAACAGTCAGAATGGCCATTATTAAGGAGTCTATAGATAATAAATGCTGGAGTGGGTGTGGAAAAAAGGGAAGCCTCCTACACTGTTGGTTGGAATGTATATTGATGCAGTCATGATGGAGAATGGAATACAGAGATTCCTTAAAAAATCAAAAACAGAGTTACCATATGATCCAGCATCCCATGCCTATGCATGTATCCAGAGAAATTCTTAATTCAAAAAGTACATGTACTGCAATGTTCATAGCAGTACTATTTAGCCAAGATATGGAAGCAACCTAAATGTCCATAATGGAAAAGAAGATGTGGTACATATATACAATGGAATATTACTTAGCCCTAAAAAAGAATGAGATAATGCCATTTGCAGCAACATGGATGGACCTAGAGGTTATCATACTAAGTGAAGCAATTCAGAGGAAGACAAATACCACATTATATCACTTTTATGTAGAATCTAAAAAAAGATACAAATGAACTTATTTACAAAACAGATTCATGGATATAGACAGAAAACTTATGGTTACCAAAGAGGATGGCAAGGATTAATTAGGAGTTTGAGATTAACAGAAACACACGACTATATATAAAAATTTAAAAAATAAATATCCAGAGACTTACTGTGTAGCACTGGGAAGTATATTCAGTATCTTATAATAGCCTATAATGGAAACAATCTGAAAAATATATATATTCTTATACATACATACATATATATATATATATATATATATATATATATGTTCAGTCATATACGTATGACTGAATCACTTTGCTATACACTTGAAATTAATATAACATTGTAAATTTAAAAAGAGAGCAAGTCCAGTTCTGAGCTTGCGTATGGCATAGCACTCTTAGAGGAGGCTAATGGGCCCCAGATTTCTTACTCCAACTTGTGAATCCTCCTCTCCCCCACTGATCCATACCCCAAATCACAGGGCAAGGATGTAATTAAGAGCCTTCATTTAACTTCTCTGAGCGCCCCAAGACCCCCACACACAACTTCCACTACACAGCTGACTGGGTGGAGGGGTGGGGGGAGTTCCTCACTGATATTGGCTCAAGCTGAGGTGTTTGTAAACTGAGCACTAAGAAGGGTATAGAAAAGCAGAAGAGAACTACTGCTATTTACCCAGCTCTTAAAACTCACACATGCCCCTTGAATGAATGACTGCAGAAGCCACAATCCATTTATTTTTTTCCTTTGATGCATATTGAATGCAATGCCAACTATGTGCCATTCACTCCGCTAAGTCCTGAGGATACGGTGGTGAGAATCGTGCAGAAAAGTTAGAACACAAGCAAGAATCACTCTTGCTACAAACATCTGTGAGATCCCTCCTTGGTGCCATTTTTGGACTCTTGAACATTCCATGATGTAAAGGCAATTCCACTTTACAGACAGATAAACTGAGACCTAGAGCAAATCACTGACTACCTCAAGCTTACATCAGGTGTTAGGTATTCTACTGAAATAAGAACACAGAACTGTACTCTCCTTTAAGGACATTGCCTCCTTCTGCCTCATTCTCTATCAGTCTACATTCCAGGTAAGAGGAGCTGTGTACCAGGGTGGGGTCGCAAGAGCAGAGCCAATGACTTTGCAGTTATTGACCTGATAGCCTTGAATGAGGAAGCCTTGTCCATATAGTTGATATCCCTGGAAATCTTTGTCAAAGAGAAACATCTGGCTTTCAAGCTCTGTTTTACACTCTGTGGCCACCATCTGGGGTAGCTGAGGTGGAGGTCTGGAGAGTTCTACCTGGGACAGACTCTCCAGCACTGACAGACTGCAACATGATGGGCAGGGGAGGGTACCACCCCTTCAGCAACAACACGGTGCTGCTCTTGTGGTTGGTCAAAGGCCAGCAGAGAGTCCCTGTTATCACTACGATCCCCTTCCACTGGTTCCTGTGGTAATTGTCATTTAGTGGCTCCATGGTCCATCCCAGAAAGCTCAGACTTAAGTGTTTCCCAGGATTTAGTCAATCACCATCTGGGCCAGACTTGAGAGGCCAGAGAAAGATCCTTGGTTGAAACAAGGCTCCCTCGCTCTGATGCTGACATGGGCCTGGGGTCTTATGGACTTCTACCCTATGATGACAATCCACTTGCCCAGGGCAGGTGCTTGGAAAATGCTGGGGTTTAAACATGTGGATCTCAACAATTAGGACTTTCTTGTAATAGCCCACTGAAGAGATGTTGAAGAAAAGGTGGTTCTGCTTGACATACTCTCCTTAAAAGATGAAAGCGTATTACCTGTAACAGTGTCAGGGTTATTGACTACTACCCTGTTGGGATGGATCCTATGGAAGAGATCCATCATGAAGTTGGGTGAGAATCAGGGTGAGTCCTGCATGACACAGCTCCTTCACTGTGTACAGGTATTCCATACCCATCTCCCCCTTCACTTCTGATCCTTGTCAGCAAGTGCCACCAGGTGCCACTAGGCTACAGACCAACAGGGCTAAGTCAGTCCAGGATCCAGGGTACTCACCGATGTGAACAGCCTCTCTGGCACCGGCCTTATGCCCTCTTGTAGACCCTGCCTATTTTCACATAGCTCAGAATCGAATGAATAAAGAAATCAGTAAAGGAATAAGTTAATCATATCTTTACCCAGAAATTCGTCCCTTGTTTATGATACCTTCACTAAAGAATTCTAAGACTTTTCTATTACTAAAACACTCTTTGTCATGTCTTTCTACTTCCTGTGATCATAATGGTAAGAAGGCACCACTGGATTACAAAATCCTACAGGAATTCAGAGAAGGAAAAAAGCATTTAGATGAGACTTGGAAAATAGATGGGGTTTGAAGGAAATGTTGATTTCAGATGGCAGAATGATTAAGGGAAGTTGTCCTAGGCAAGAAGAACAAAGGCATGGAGGCAAGAAAGTAACTTCACATGTTAGTACTAAAGCACTTAATATTGCTGGAAGCCATGAGAGAAAATGTTGATAGAGGATGTTCTTGATGGATGGAGTATTGTCAGTATTAGATTCAGGATATATAATTTACTTTTGTTATCTTAAGTGCCTCACCCAGGACCTGACAAAGAATAGGCATTTAGTAAATGTTTATTGAGTGAGTAAATGAACAAATGAGTGGATAAACGAACACATGGATTAATGAATAAATTTGATGGGAAAGAAAGTGTTCAAATTGAAGCCAATGAGCCTGGAAGGATGGTGATGCTATGGACATAAATGGGACGTTGAGGCACAGTTAGATAGAAGCTTCAAGTGGAAATTTCCCATAGGAAGCTATTTCAAATTAAGAAGAATGTGGAAATTTGCAAATCATTATTACAACGGTAATTCAAGCCACAAGTCTGGATATGCTCTTGAGGGCAGTTAAAGCTAAAAAGCAGAAGGTAAGGACTAAGCAGCATGGTTTACAATTTAGGCAATGGTAGAAAAAGAAGATAGAAGAGAAACATGGGCTCCATGTTTCTTCATGGAGAACTACGAAAATAATATAAAGAATATAAGATAAAGAAGCATTAAAAAAAGTGTGGTGGGTGACTGTGAGGACTATACAGCAAAGTTTAGAGACAACAGGTTGAAAAGGCAGGGTCTAGTTCCTTAGACAACCAAGGACAGTACAGATGGAAGGTTGAATTAGTGTTGGGATATGGCTGGTGAGCACTCTGCTGGCAAACCTCCAGGATACAGAGAGAGGATGAGACGTTGGCAGCTGGAGGCCAAGGAGATTTCTCTGAGTATGGGAAGTCACCTGCAAAGCTAAAGTTTGAAGCACTATAGATGATTTTCAGGGTCAAGGACAGAAGTGTTATTCTCAATTAGAGAAGATGACCAAGAGCAAAGGAAGAAGATATGCATAAATAACTTGTACCTGAGGTACAGATTATGAAGTAGGTCTAAGAATCTCATATTTACCAGCTTTCAGGCTGAATCCCTCTCAGCTCTAATTTATGTAGGCAAGCCAACTAATAGAGAACTCAAGACCATCTAAAAAGGAAATAACTAGGAGTTCCTGTCATGGCTCAATAGAAACTAGTATCCAGGAGGACACAGGTTCAATCCCTGGCCTCGCTTGGAGGGTTAAGTATCCAGTGTTGCTGTGAGCTGTGGTTTATGTCACAGATGTGGCCTGGATCTGGTGTTGCTGTGGCTGTGGTGTAGGCCAGCAGCTACAGCTCCAATTAGACCCCTAGCCTGAAGCTCCATATGCTGTGGGTGCGTCCCTAAAAATACCAAAAAAAAAAAAGTGTGTAAAAAGGAAATAACTAAAAATAAATAGCAAAATGGCAGAATACGAGGACATGGAGGTCACCTCATCCCTCAGATACACAAAAATATATCTACATGTAGAATAATTACTACAGAATACCTACCAAAGGCTGTTGGAAAATCTCATACAACCAAAGCTATAAGAAAGATCCCTACATAACCTGGTGGGATAAAAGGAATCAGAAAGGGACCTGTGATCCTAGTAGGAGCAGTGAAAGAAGAAATGTTCCTTCACCATGGGAACCCCCTTCACTAGCTGGGAGATCAGCTAGGACAGAGGGAGCTTTAGAAGTTCAGAGGAGAGTACAGCAGCCATCATGCAGCAGGCAGAGCAGAGAAAGACCAGCACAGACAGTCCTGGCCACCTCACTGCAGTCATCAGCCTGGATGCTTGTCTGCTGGTACACAGTGGGGCTAGGTGCTGAAACTTGGGCTTCAGTGTACAGACCCAGGGAGGGGACTGGGGTTAGCTGCATGGAAACAGCCTGAAGAAACTGGAGTATGGACTGAGTCACAACTTGGGGTGTGCACATCAAGGAACCCCTGACCATCACAGGAGCCCCATTGTTAACATGTATGCAAAAGTAAGGGGCAGGGCCCTGTCATAGCAGCCTCACTATCCACATGTTCATAATGGGCATGGATCCACCTCTACAGGCTCTGGAAGCTTGCAAGCACAGGGGGTTGCCCACAGGAGGTGAGGCTAAAATACGAGCCATGTACCAGTGACTGGGCAACTTTGGTGGATTTAGGCGCTGCTGGCTTTGTAAGCTCAGCACCTGGTAGACGTCTGAGGGAGTAATGGGTGCATCTATGGCTGGGGCAGGTCTAGCTTTGCTCTGGCAGGTTTTATGGGCATGCTCACTCAGAGGGCTGGGGTCTGGGCGGATTCCATAGCTCCTGTGGTGGGTCCTGGTGCCTGACTTTAGCAGATCTGTGCTGGTGACTTTGTAAGCACAGCACCAGGGGGACATCTAAGCCAACTGCTAAGGTGGGGCTGAGGGCAATGCCAATAACTGTACTTTGTAAGTGCACCCAAGGGGTGACAGTGCCACAGAGTGCACTCCCAAGTGGACAGCTCTGGAGAAGGAATACTCAATGGTTCCTTCCCCAGGAGAGTGCTCCAGTCCTGGTAACCTCATGCTGCAGCTCAGAACCACAGCTGGAGTCTTCTACTCTACCTGAGGTGCAGACCTTGCCCCCCAACAAGACTGTGACAGGCACAGAACAAAGAGTAGACCCTGCTGGACATACAGTGCAGGCTCTTGTCACCACAATGCTAGTCACACCCCCTATTGAAGGAATAATGGCCAACACACACTGAGGAAAGATGTGGCAACCATCCATACTAAAAAGATCCCCCCTACCAAACATATTAAACCCGCACAGGCTATAAAGAGATGCTCCCATATAAAAACAGCCCTTCAAGACCTGAGCAACTGTTTCTTCTAAGTTCACAGAGTCAGAGAAATATAACTAAAAGAAGCAGAGACCACTACCAATTAAAAGAATACAAAAAGTTCCTTGAAAGAACAATGAAACAGACCTTTCCAGTCTATCAGAGCCTGATTTCAAAAAGTAGGTAATAAAAATACTGTAGGAAATAAGAAAATCTATCAATAGAAATGCAGATTAGAGTAACAAGGAACTAGAAACTATAAAGAGGAAACAATAAAAATTTAAAAACTCATTTGCTGAGGTGAGAGCCACGCTGAAGGTAATAAATAGCAAACTAAAGAATGTAAAAGAATAAATAGGTGATCTGGAATACAGAATAAAGGAAATCACCCAAACAGACAAATTTAAAAAAAATAGAGCAATATACAAGACTTATGAGATAATATAAAGCAATACAATCTATACATAACAGGGATCCCAGAAGAAAAAGACAAAAGGGGATTGAAAAAAATACCTGAAGAAATTATGTCTAAGAATTCCCCAAACTTAAGGAAAGAGATATCTGTGTACAGGAAGCACAGAGGGACCAGACAATATGAACCCAAACAGAACTATTACAAGACACAATTGAAATGGCAAAAGTTAAAGAGAAGATTCTAAAGGCAGAAAGAGAAAAACAAAGAATCAGTTACAAGGAAACCCCCATAAAGATTTCTTTACAGAAACATTGCAGGCCAGAAGGGAGTGGCAAGATATATTCAAAAACCTGAGAAAAAAACTGCAATCTGTGATACTCTATCCAGCAAGATTATCAATTTGAATAGAAGGAGAGAGAAATAATTTCTCAGACAATCAAAAACTAAAGGAATATATAAATACTAAATCTATCCTAAAGGAAATACTGAAAAGTCCTCTCTAAAGAGAAAAGAAGCAAGAATCTATAGGAAAGAGAAAATCACAACTGGAAAGTAAATCACTGAAGTCAGTAGACAGGTTTTTAAAAAAACTGAAATGTCTGTGAAAGGTTGTTTCCATGACTTGGCTATTGTTTAGAGTGCTGCAATGAACACTGGAGTACATGTGTCTTTTTAAGTCGTGGTTTTCTCTGGATAGATGCCCAGGAGTGGGGTTACTGGATCAAATGGTAATTCTATTTTGAGTTTTCTAAGGAATTTCCACACTGTTTTCCACAGTGGTTGTACCAATTTACATTCCCACCACAGTGTAATAGGGTTCCTTTTTCTCCACACCCTCTCCAGCACTTATGTTTGTAGACTTTTTGAAGATGACCATTCTGGCTGGTGTAAGGTGGTACCTCATAGTGTTGTTTTTTTTTTTTTGCCTTTTGTCATTTTATGGCCGCACCCACGGCATGTGGAGGTTCCCAGGCTAGGGGTCTAATTGGAGCTGTGGCCACTGGCCTGCGCTGCAGCCACAGCAACGCAGGATCCGAGCTGCATCTGCAACCTACACCACAGCTCACGGCAACGCTGGATCGTTAATCCACTGAGCAAGGGCAGGGATCAAACCCACAACCTCATGGTTCCTAGTCGGATTCGTTAACCACTGCGCCACGACGGGAACTCCTCATAGTGGTTTTGATTTGCATTTCTCTTAATAAAGAGTGATGTTGAACATCTTTTCATGTGTTTTTTAGCCATCTGTATGTCTTTGGAGAACTGTCTGTTTAGATCTTCTGCCCATTTTTTGATGGGGTTGTTTTTTTGGTATTGAGCTGTAGGAGGTGTGTGTAAATTTTGGAGATGAATCCCTTGTTGATTCATTTGCAGTATCTTTGATGAATGTAGATGCAAAAATTCTCAATAAAATATTGGCAAATCAAATCCAACAAAACATAAAAATGGTCATACACCGTGATCAAGTAGGATCCATCCCAGGGTCACATGAATAGTTCAAAATACACAAGTCAATTAATGTGATATACCTATCAACAAAAGAAAAGGCAAAAACTAGGGATCTCTCTGATGGCTTGTGGGTTAAGGATCCAGCAGTGCCACTCCTGTGGCTTGGGCCACTGCTGTGCTGTGTGTTTGATTCCAGCCCTGGAGAATTTCTGCATGCCATGGGCATAGCAAACAAGCCACATAATCATCTCAATAGAGGCAGAAAAAACATTTGCTAAAATTTAACATAAATTTATGATAAAAACTCACCAAAGTGGGTATACAGGGAACATATCTCAAAATAAGAAAGCTATTTATGACAAACCCACAGCCAATATAATACTCAATAGAGCTAAAAGCCTTCCCACTAAAATCTTGAACAAGACAAGGATATCCACTCTCACCATTTCTATTCACCACGGTATTGGAGATCCTAGCCACATCAATCAGAGAAGAAAAAGAAATAAAAGGGATCCAAATTGGAAAATAAGAGGTAAACTTGCCATTATACACAGATGACGTAATACTCTATGTAGAAAACCATAAAGACTCTGCACAAAATCTACTACAATTGATAACTGAATTCAGTAAGGTAGCAGGATACAAGATTAACATACAGAAATCAGTTGCATTTTCTTACACTAACAATGAAATATCAGAAAAGGATAGTAAAAAAAACAACCACTTTTAAAACCTCATTTAAAAAATACTTATGAATAAACCTGACCAAGGAAGTGAAAGATTTATATACTGAGAACTGTAAACCATTATATAGGAAGTTGACAATGATTCAGTGAAATGGAAAGATATTCCATGCTCTTGGGTTAGAATAAAGAATATTGTTAAAATAGCTATACTACCCCAAGCAATTCACAGATTTAATGTGGTCTCTATCAAATTACCCATGATATTTTCCACAGAACTAAAGCAAATAATCCTAAATTTTATATGGAAATATAAAAGACCTAGAATTGCCAAAGCAGTCCCAAAGAAAAAGAGCAAAACAGGAGGCTTAACATTCCCAGACTTCAGATAATACTACAAATCTATGGTAATCAAAAGAGTATGGTATTAGCACAAAAACAGATATATGTATCAATGGGACAGAATAGAGAGCAGAAATAAACCCAAACACTTGTGGTCAGTTAATCTCTGACAAAGGAGACCTGAATATACAATGGGGAAAAGATAGTCTCTTCAGCAAGTGGTGTTGGGAAAACTGACAGCCACATGTCTATCAATGAAGTTAGAATATATCTTCACACTATATACAAAAAATAACTTTAAAATTACTTAAAGACGTAAATATAATACATGACATCATAAACTCCTAGAAGAGAATGTAAACAAAACATTCTCTGACATAAATCATACCCATGTTTTCTTAGGTCAGTTTCCCAAGGCAACAGAAATAAAAGCAAAGATAAATAAGACCTAATTAAACTTACAAACTTTTTCATAGCAAAGGAAATCATATAAAAAAAGACAATCTATGGACTAGGAGAAGATATATACAAATAATGCAACTTAAAACCGATTATTTCCAAAACATACAAATGGCTCATAGAACTCAATAATAAAAACAAACAACTCAATCAAAAATGGGCAGAAGACCTAAATAAACATTTCTCCAAAGAAGACTTACAGATGGGCAATAGGCACATGGAAAGATGCTCAACGTTGCTAACTATTAGAGAAATGCATATCAAAGCTACAATGAGATATCACCTTACAACAGTCAGAATAGCCAGTTTTAAAGAGTCTACAAATAATAAATGCTGGAGGGCGTGTGGAGAAAAGGCAACCCTCCTCTGCTGGTAGGAATGTATACTGGTGCAGCCACTATGGGGAATAGTATGGAGGTTCCTCAAAAAAACTAAAAATTGAGTTTCCATATGATCTAGCAATCCCATTGCTGCATATATCCAAAAAAAAACCTATAATTTGAAAAGACACATCTACCCCAGTGTTCACTGCAGCACTATTTACAACAGTCCATACATGGAAGCAATCTAAGTGTCTATCAACCAATGAACGGATTAAGAAGATATGGTATGTATATCCAGTGGAATATTACTTGGCCATGAAAAAGAATGAAATGATGCCATTTGCAGTAGCATGAATAGACCTAGAGATTATCATTCTAAGTGAATTAAATCAGAGAGAGAAATCTATCATATAGTAGCACTCATATATGAAGTCTAAAAAATGAAAGAGAAACAGACACACAACATAGAAAACAAGCTTATGGTAACCAAAAGGAAAAGGGTTGTTGGGGATGGGATAATTTAGGAGTTTGGGATTAGCAGGTACAAACTACTATGTGTAAAATGAACAATAAGATCCTAGTGTATAGCAAAGGGAATGATATTCAATATCTTTTAAAAACTATAATGGAAAAGAAAAATAAATGGGAAGTCAGGGCCTCTATTTGATATATCAATTACTATAAAAACTGTACAGGGCTTATGAAACCTTTTGGCTCTCTATTGTTTTTTCCTGTGATGGTGGTTATCTAGAGCATGAGTAGGAAAGAGGGGAGCCAGGGTTACTACACTCTGCTCAACTGCCAGCCTTAGAAAGGAAAGAACCTGAGAATGGAGGTATGTTTCAAATCAGCATGAGGCGTCTGAGGGTACTTGATGCTGGAGGGAGGTAAGCAGGAAGGGAGGGAAGGAGGGAAGGGAGGAAGGGAGAGAGGGAAGACAGGAGCCAGTTCAGGACCGAAAAACCTGCCTACAGGCTTAGCCATCTGCCCTTGAATGTAAGACCAGTGGTTAACCTCAGGACTTCAGAGTTCTAAAAAACCTAGAGTCAAGTTCTACCTTTTCTACTCATCAACTGATTCCCTTTGGACAAATTACTTAATCCTCAGCTTATTACTACGAAATAGCATAGCAACAATAAGAGCAATGACAAAGACAATAGAATCTACTTCTGGAGGTCTTGTGAAAATTATGTAAAATAATGTGCCTGATATAGGACCTGACACTCAATAAATAGCGGTCTTTAGAAAAGTAGGTTCTTCACAGGGATATATTAACTCTTTGGACCTCCAATGGTATTATTGGTTAAATGATAACTCAAGTATCAACTTATCTAAGACCTAGCTCTCCAGACTGCTAAACAGACCCTGGACACTAGAATGTTCTCCGTGCCAGGTCGTGAGAAGGGTGTATCCGTTGTTTTCCAGGATAGTGGGGTGCCATTTAAAGCCAAGAAACTCAAATAAGACCCAAAGGAGAGAAATTCACTAATGAGTCCATCAAAATAAAGAGGTAAGAGTGTCAGCTTCTGACCATCTGGCTTGTTCTGGCAGCTCGTTCTGAACAGACCCCACCCCCTGTGCCTTGTCCGAAACTTGCCAATGCCATTGATTTGTATTAATCTGACTGAACATTCTTAACTCCAAGTACCAACCTGTCACTGTTCGCTTAGCTTGCATGAAATCAGAGCTACACGAATCAATGTGTGAAATCTTTTTATCAACATATAAGAAATAAAAAGGTTTATGCTGGCAGGTGCAGGTTTTCCGACAGATTAAAACTGACACATTGGCATGATCCATGATGCAGGCAATGATGAGGTGCAGTGAAATGTCAAAGGTTCTGAAAATGGCATGCTGAGGAAAGAAATGTATTGGTGTCAGGGGAAAAATGGGGAAAGAGAGGGTTGTTTGCAATAAAGGGCTTTGGGGTTGGCAAACATAATGATGACTTTTTCTCAAGAACTGACTTGTTTTCAGCAGGGTTGGCTTGGTGCTATTGTCCCCAAGGAACCAATAAGAAAAACAAAGGTTAATGACTTGGGCAGGGTCACCGTGGGCCATGGCAGTGCCAAGAAAGAAAGGAAGAGCCTAGATGCCTGCTTCCCCCCACCACTGAACCCCCTGATGCTCACTATATCTTGCCCTCTATATATCTTCTCCCTCAATAAATGAATGAGGGAACTCATCCTCATTCAAACAATCACAAGCCCGCAGCAGGATCCTAAAGCAGACTGATCAGGGCAGACATCTGCATGTTTTGCGCAACAAATGCTGTGTTCTACACTTCAACCTATAAGACACTCACACATCGGGTAAAATGTCATAGTTTTGCTTGAAAGAACACCTTTACTCAAGATTATGGCCAGCTTAATAAAAAAAGAAAAAGCGCTTTCTACTTATGACATACACTGCATTGTAAGTACGCACACACAAAGCACCATAGCACTTCACAACGGTGACAAAATGTCCCTTTAATTTTGATTCCCCATGTCTCACAGCATACTTGTGGACCATCTGCTTTCAACACCGATGGACTGTGTATGCCTCAGGAATGCAAATTCTTTTTATAAAAAATAGTAGCCAAGAAAGGTAAATGAATATGCTACTGATGAAGACAAAGGAATCCACTCTAAACTCCTAAATTATCATAACTCATTAATAGCATGTGTATGCAAAAACAAAAGAGAAATCATCTTCGGCAAATATGTAGGAAGATGTGGTAAAAAAAAAAAAAGACTGAGCTCTGGAATCTAACTTGAGTTTGAATCTTGCCCCTACCTCTCATTGGTGTGAGATGCTTTTTTAAAAAAATCAATTTTTCAAATTTTTCCGACCTTATAAAATGAGAGTAAGACTCTGTAGGAGTTTTATGAGCATGAGATGAGAGAAAAGTGTGAAACGTCTAACATTTTTGCCTAAAATATAATAGACTCTCAATGCAGTTTTGTTTTCCATTGGATCATTCCTTCCATTTGATCATTATCTGCATCCGCATCTCCCTCTGTTAGAATGTAAATCATAGAAATGCTATGATTAATCATTTGTTATCTGATTGATAGCCATATTTCCCAGCTTTAAAATTTCATTTTTTAGAGCAACAGAGACATAATAAAGTAAATAAAATGGGCCTTTGTTACCATTTCTCCAAGATTCATCAGTATGCCTGTTGCTTGATACACAAGTGACTCTTTTTTCCATTGTCTCTTTTTATTTTGGCTCTCTATGGTTGCACACCCAATCACCCCAACACTTAGTAATTAAAGCAACAACAGTAATTTATTTTGCCCTCAAATTTGCAGTTTGGGCAAAGCTCGGTCTGGAACGTTTGTCTTTGCTCTGTGTGGCAATATCTGAGCAGCTCAACTGGGGACTGAAAGATCTACTTCCAAGATAACTTGCTCGCATGGCTAGTAAATTGGTGCTTGAGGTTGGTTGGTGGGGATCTCAAGTAGCTAGGGGTCTCAGTTTCTCTCCAAAAGGGCCTCTCTGTGTTGCCTGGTCTTCCTTGTAATTCAGTGGCTGGGCTTCTATAGACAAGCATCCAGAGAGAGGGCGAACCAGATAGAAAGTGTACCACTCTTTATGACCTAGCCTTGGAAGTCACATACTGTCACTTTTGTCTTACTCTGTTAGTTGAAGCAGTCACAAAGCCCTGCTCAGGTCCATAGGAGGAGTCATGGACTCGACCTCTTGAAGCGAAATGACAAGTTTCTAGAAGAACATATGGGATGGGGAATATTCTTATGGCTATTTTTAGAAAATATAGTCAGCCACATTTTTTCCAGGTCTTTCAGTTACCATCTTCATTCAAACTTTATTACTAACATTTTCTAACAGCATGTACCAAAATAAACTCAAAATTGATTAAAGACCTAAATGTAAGACCATATATCATAAAACTCCTGGAGGAAAGAAAAATCACAGCAATATTTTTTGGGGAAACACCTCCTAAAGTAAAAGAAATAAAAGCAAAATTAAACAAATGGGATCTAATTTAACTTGGAAGTTTTGCATGTCAAAGAAAACCATTGGCAAAATAAAAAGACAACCAACTAAACAGGAGAAAATATTTGCAAATGTTAGGACCAGTAAGAGATTAATATATATAAACAGCTCTTACAACTCAATATCAAAAAAACAACCCAATCAAAAGTGGGAAGAACTGAATAGACATTTTTCCAAAGAGGAAATGCAGATGGCCAGCAGGCATCTGAAAAGATGTTCAACATCACTAATCACCAGGGAAAAGTGTATCAAAACCACTGTGAGATATATTGCCTCACAACTGTCAGAATAGCTACCACCCAAAAGAGCACAAATAACAAATGTTGGTGAGCATGTGGAAGAAAGAGAACACTTGTACACTATTGGTGGGAATGTAAATTGATACAGCTATTGTGGAAAACGGTATGGCGATTTCTCAAAAAAATAAAAATAAATAGAACTACCATATGACCCAGCAATTCCATTACTGGGTATATATCAGAAAAACCCCAAAACACTAATTTGAAAAGATAAATGCACCCCAATGTTCATAGCAGCATTATTTACAATTGCCGAGATATGGAAACAACCTATGTCCAACAGGTGAATGGCTAAAGAAGATGAGGTGTATGTAGGTACACACACACTGGAATACTACTCAGACATAAAAAGGAATGAAAATTTTCCATTTGTGGCAACATGGATGGACTTAGAGGGCACTATGCTTAGTGAAATAAGAGAAAGACAAATACTGTATAATATCACTTATATGTGGAATTTAAAAACAACAAACTACTGAATACAACAAAAAAGCACACTCATAGATCTCAAGAACAAACTACCATTTGTACAAACTATTGGGTGTAAGATAAGCTCAAGGGTGTGTTATACAAAATGGGGTATATAGCCAATATCTTGTAATAACTGTAAGTGGACAGTAACCTTTAAAATAGTATTAAAAATTAAATTTAAAAAATCTTTATTACTAACTTGACAGAACTAGGACTTTTCTCCTCCTATTTGCTTTTCATCTGGTCTCTCCTACTGTCTTCTAAATTGAACTATACTCTTAAGAGTAGGAAGGAAATTTCTGATTATTCGCCATCCTCCGCCCATTCTAAAATCTTCTTTGCCACACTGCCTACTGATCTTTTAACATGATAGTCAGTAATTCTACACCCTTCATGATTTGGATACAACTTTTCAACCCTTGCTTATTCTAGTCCCAGATGTCAGCCTAGCATCTCAGTGAAATTAAGGTAAACCTGTGAGGTGGAAAGACCATGGACTCATAAGACCAGAGACAATAAGATGTGGGTTCAAATCTCAGCTATGCCACTAGGCTGTATCACTTGTAAAATGAGCTTAGTCATCCTTATCTTGCAGAATTGCTATGATTAAATAAAACAATGTTGGTACAGTGACTGGCACAGAGTAGCTTTTAAACGGATGTCATTGCTTCCTCCCTCTCCACTTTCAAGTATTTAATTTTAGCACCTGTTTGTGAGAAGTACCTTTACAAAGTAGGTTATGGACTCGGTTCCCAGACCTCATTGCCAGTGGTCTAAGCAGGAGCCACATGCTGGGCAGCTAATCTGTGAAACTACCTGGCTTCATTTCACTAGCCACGGAAACCCAGTATGAGTTGGTGGTTTCATTGCCCAGGATGGACTTCCCACAGTCTTTCAGTCTGGGTGCTTAAATGGCTTTCCATACGTGGATGGAAATGCATCCTGGTTCAGATGCCTTTTGGAGATGATTGTGGCACTGTTGTTGTATTTTACAAATCCAAACTGGACTGGGCAGATGTCTAAAGCAGTGTCAACATGATCCCTAAAAGCACCCAGGAATTTCCTTCTCAGTCTCTTTACTGTTTATATGTTTCCAATCAGTTAGGGCATTTTTGGTTACTTCCAACATTTTGCCTAATCAGTTCACTTATTAATTCCATTAAATGTATATCTTTCTAATTAGATTTCCATTTAGCAGATGATTTACTTAACCAATCAATAGGAAAGTTCCAAGAATTGCAATCTCCCTATTTCCAATAATTTGTAGAGTCTTGGAGAGGTCATCTCCCTCATTTATATCAGAAGCAGCAGGTCTATGGAAAGCAAGCCAAGTTATTAGACTTAACCTTTTAAGAAGTTATCCACACTAAGAATAGCTCAACATTACAGCACACTGAATTTTTAATGGAGCTATACAGAAGCTATTCTTCATTCTAGGATAGACTTTGCTTTAACGCTGGCATCTCCCCTTGCCTCCTGTAAGTAATTCATCTACAGCCTCTCCAGTGACATTCTGCTATTTTATTGTTCTACAGTGTGTTTAAAAATGTGAAAGTCCATGGAGATAGTTTGGGCATCCACATTCAAATACTGACATATCTATGCCTATAGGAGGCTGAGGGCAAAGAAATAATGCCCTTTCTCATCTTGCTAACTAAGCCCTAAACTTGCTATCATTTTTTTGGCCAACCTGCAGCATATGGAAGTTCCCAGGCTAGGGGTCGAATCAGAGCTGCAGCTGGGGCCTGTGCCACAGCCATAGGAACACCAGAGCTGTGACCTAGGCTGCAGCTTCCTGCAACACTTGATCCTTTACCCACAGATCAAGGCCAGGGATGGAACCCAAATCTTCATGGACTCTATGTTAGGTTTTCTAACCCACTAAGCCACAATGGGAATGGAAACTCCCCCCAATCTTACTTTCAAATTCCTACTGCACATTTATTTCGTCCACGAAACTTTTCCTAATTTAACTCCATTCGGTTTCATTGCTCTATTCACAGCATTATATGAATAGTTGCTATTTAACATTTATTTAGCTCTTCCTATCTGTCAGATCCTGTGCTAAGCACTTTATATTAATTATCTCATTTACTCCTCAAAATAACCCTAAAAAACGGTATTATTATTCTCCTTTCATCCATGATGAAACTGAAGCTCAGAGGTGAGTAAATATGTCCTGTCACAGAGCAGAGGTTAGAGCTGGGGCTGGAAATCACATCTGTCTGCCTCCACAGCCACCCCCCACCGCATGATCACCCTGAGATGTGGGGTGCTTTTCCTGCTACCTACCCTACCACCAATGCCACAGTTCTTCTGACCCAAGGAAGACTTTCCATGTGTTCATAGTTTTCCATGAATCTTTTTTTTTTCTTTGGTCTTTTTTACGGCCATGCCTGCTTGCTGCATATGGCAGGTCCCAGGCTAGAGGTCTAATCAGAGCTACAGCTGCCAGCCTACATCACAGCCATAGGCTGCATCTGTGACCTAAAGCACAGCTCAGAGCACCGCCGGATCCTGGACCCACTGAGCAAGGCCAGGGATCAAACCTGCACCCTCATGGATACTAGACGGATTTGTTTCCCATGTGCCACAACGGGAACTCCCATTTTCCATGAGTCTTAGTGCTTGTTTCCTTGTGTATCTGCCTCTCTGCTCTTTAGACTAAGAATTGCAAAGATAAGAAATATATGATCAGTTACCCAGGGCTTTATTTTTTTCCCTAGGAGGCACTCTGGCATAGTGGAAAGACTGCTGAACTTGACACATCATAATTTGAGGTCCAACTCTTGGCTTTTCCTCTTGTAATCTGTGCAAATGTTGGTTGAACTAGTCTTGGTGACGCCATTTCTTTATCTTTAAAATGATGGTTTTTATACCGTCAGTGGAACTTGCATGTGCACGGATGTTAGGTAAAGCACAGTAAGGCTGCCAAGCCTCCTTCTGTGTCATCTCTCAAAGCCCCTACAGAGCCTTTTGTTTTCAGAGGGTGACAAGTCACTTGGATCATTTTAGAATCCTGGGAGAACTGTGCCCTAAGTATGCAAAGCACCTCCTCAGAGGAGCCTGGGGTTCATGCCTGGGTTCCTGCTGGGTGGTAGGGAGCCAATCAACACATGCCCAGAACCATTTCCTCCCCTGAACAATGGAAACATGGAGTGGTGTGACTGGCAAGGGGCCAGGCAGCTGTTCTTTGAATCCTCAGAGAATAACAGTGGTCTCCCATTGCAGGGAGAGGGATTTAGGTTAAACCTGAGGAAGTATTTCCTGAGTACAGGCACTGTGAGACCTTGGAATGCAAGGTTAAGGAAAGCTGGAATGTCCTTTGGAAATGCTGAAAAGAAAGAACAAAAAACCAATCTATTGTCCTGTTGCCTGGAGGCAGAAGAATGGATTAGTTCCTTTCAGACTGAGGAGTTAATATTGAGCAAAGAGATCTGCTTCTTGTCTGGTCTCACCTTGCATAATAGAAAACTTCTTTTCAATGCTGGAAAGAAGTGACTCATGTATTATACCCAGATAATCATCCCAACACCTCTTGCCTTCCTCAAACATCTGGTCCAGCTATCAACATTGTTTCATATGGGGTGGGGGGTGGGGCTGTCTATGGAATTCTTTGGAAAGCACATGTTCCCAGAAGCAAGATCCTGACACCTAAGAAAGCTTTGGGAGTCCAAATATATCACGGAATCCTGCCGTGCAACCTTCCCAAGCTTGTTTTCCTAGGGATCCCTTAGCTGTGGGTTTTACTTTGCAGTTACAGTCCTGAAGTTTCCACCAATCGATTAGCAACCAGCAAATACATGGCACTGGCTTCCTGAGTAGCACAAAACCTTTCCCCTTATTGTCTCATTCCTACTAGTAGAGAATAGACTTAAAAGTCATTGGGAAATGCTCCAAAGAAGAAATGACACCTCTGCAAAGTTCAACAAGTGTGAACTCTGGGGCCCAGAAAATCATTAACCTTTGGAATCCTAGGAGTAGCCAACACACAGTGGTGAAGAGTGTGGCATTTTTCCATGCAATGTGGCAAGCATATCAAGGAAATATGCAGCCCTGCAAAATAATTTGCAAGTCTGCCTCATTTTTAAAGTTTTTTTGTTTTTTTAATTTTTTATTATAGTTGATTTATAATGTTCTGTCAATTTCTGCTTTTTACAGTGTTTTTAACCTTCTTGGTGTTTCTGAGACACTGGTGGTCCAGACAGGTGATGAGAGTGATGTATAGTGTTACAAGTTAAGATAAAAATTTCAGTCTCTAAAACATGGTATTTCCCAGGAGATTGGATTAAGATGGCGGAATAGAAGGACTGCAGCTCAACTTCTCTCCCAAAAAACAACAAAACTACAACCAAATGCCGAGCAGCCTTCAACCAAATGGACTGGAAACTTCCAAAAAAGACATTCAGCTCCAGAAGACAAAGAGGAGACCACATCAAGAGGTAGGAGGGGCGATTACGCGATAGAAGCAACCCCATACCTCCCAGGTGGGAAGCCCCACAGACTGGAAAGTAACTGCATCACAGAGACTCAGCTACAGGACTGAGAGTTCTGAGCCCCACGTCAAAACCCCACGCCTGGGGATCGGGCACAGGGAGAAAGAGCCCCCGGAGCATCAGGCATTGAAGGCCAGTGGGGCTTGTGTGCAGGAGCTCCACAGGACTGGGGGAAACAGACACCCCATTCTTGAAAGGCACACACAGACTTTCACGTGCATTGGGTCCCGGGGCGAAGCAAAGTCTCCATAGGTATCCAGGTAGAAAGTGACTGCAATTCTTGGAGGATCTCCTGGGAAAACAGGGGTGACTGTGCCTTGTTGTGGGGGAAGGGCACTGGAGGTGAAGCTCTTGGGAGCATTCATCAGCCTGCATTTTGCTGGAGGTGGCCATTTCTGGGAACATCTGGTCCCTCCCATCAGTGCTGAGAAGTCCCAGGCCAAACAATAACCCATGTGGGATCACAGCCCCACCCATCAGTAAACAGGCTGCCTAAAGACCCCTCAGGCACACAGCCAGCCCCTAATCTCATCCAGAGACAAAGCCCCATCCATCAGAGGGAGAGGAATCAACCCCACCTACCAGTGAGCAGGCATCACTCCCTCCCATCGGGAAGCCTACAGCAAGCCCCCTCCATACCAACTTTAGCCACAGGGGAGGCAAACACCAGAACTAAGAGAGGCTACAACTCTATTGTCTACAAAAAGCTCACCACACTAAGACTTGGTATTTCCTCCCCACCAAGGCAATGCTACTTTAGTTGCTGTTTGAGTCCACGGAGGAATATAATTTTCTAGGTCATCAAAAACAATATTAGGAGCTCCCCCTGTGGTGCAACAGGATGGGTGGCACCTCTGCAGCGCCAGGAGGCAAGTTTGATCTCCAGCCCGCTATGGCAGGTTAAAGGATCCGGTGTTGCTACATTCGAAGCTTAGGTCACAATTGTGGCTCAGATCTGATCCCTGGCCTAGGAACTCCATGTGCCTCGGAGTGGCCAAAAAAGAAAAAAAGAAAAGAAAAAAAGCCATTAAATTCATTAAATCAGGGATTCTTAGCATCTACGATGGATCTGGGGAGTTAAAACCTATTATTTATGTTCAAAATATCACGTCTATGCGCTATGTTCTGGAGGAGAGGATCTAAAGCTTTCTTCATATTACCTTGGGGTTTGTGTTTGTAAACTGTAAAGAACCACTGCATTTAAGGCACACTTTTCAGCCACCCCCATAACAACAGAGCTTCCCTCCCACAAGCCACCAGGTCTCTCTCGTCAATGAGTGGCTGAGGGCGGCCCCTCCTCTCATGGGTAGAGTGCAAGCACTGCACAGCAGGCAGGCCAGGGCGACGGGAGAGGTGTCAGCAGATGCAGCAGAGGTAGAGAGATGATCTGTAGAATCTCTAAGGTCTCTTTCAATTCCAAGGTTCCCGGACTCAGTGAACTGTGACCCAGAAAGGAGACTTTGGGGCCGTGTGATAGGCATTTCATTCCTGCTTTTCTTTTAAGGAAAACTGTCATCCTCATGCCGGTTTGCTTTTCAGTGGGGACTAAATCTGACAAGCAGAGTAGGAGATGGATTGCGTTGGCTACAGGGAGAGGCTGAAAACTCTCCAGGCCAAGGGATGCAGAAAGTGGGTGGACAGATGAGATGCCCAAGGGGTAAAGCAGATGGTCTTAGAAGATGTGGTTGCTGCTGGTGTGAGGTCTCTGTGCAGGAGTGTGTCTATGGTCTGTGTTTGGAAAGGGTCTAGGTGAGAATTTTGATATCTCCAGAACTACTTTTAAAGAGTTGATAGTCCAGAGTTCCTGTGTGGCTCAGCAGGTTAAGGATCTGGTATTGCCACTGCAGTGGCTTAAGTCACTGCTATGGCAAGGATTTGATTCCTGGCCTGGAAATCTCCACATGCTGCAGGCATGGCCAAAAAAATAAATAAATATAGAGTTGATAGTCCTATTGCCTTTCCTCTACTTTTTATTAAATGGAGCTAAGAACTGATTTGGCCAATTTGCAGTCGCATGGATGGACCTAGATATTCTCATACTAAGTGAAATAAGTCAGAGAGAGACAAAGACAAATACTGTATGATATCACTTATATGGCACAAATGAACCTATCTACAAAACACAAACAGACTCACAAGACATAGAGAACAGACCTACAGTTGCCAAGGGAGATGGGAGGGTAGGAGAGGGAAGGATGGGGAGTTTGGGATTAGCAGAGGCAAACTGTTATATATAGGATGGATAAACAACAAGATCCTACTGGATAGCGCAGGGAACTATATGCAGTATCCTCTGATAAACCATGATGGAAAAGAACACATGTAAAAAAAAAAAAGGAAAAAGAGTTCATTTGGCCAAAGTCCTCCACCTGCCACTTCTGGTTCCACTCTTTGGTAGGAACAGATGTTCCATAGCAAAATGAACACCAATGAAGTATCATGGTGTGGTTACTCCATTTGCATTCAAACCTTCCTCGCTTTCTGTTCTCTGACCCTGGAGGAGGCAGGGTGTAGACACAGTCCAGTGACCAGAGGCAGAGGAGATCAATGGAAAGTTACAATAGACTGCGGATGCTCAGTGGAAGGGACAACAAAAGCCTAGCATGAAAGAAACAGAAGGAGGAGTCAATTTTTAATTAATTTGTTCAGAAAAATATTAACGTTCTCACCATGTAAACAGCTCTGTAGCACCACATGAGCCACTGTGGGAGAATACATCCTCAAGGAACTTGTAAGCCCTTTACATAAACCATGATACTTTGAAAGCTGAAGTGCAAAGAGCCCAATTAACTAACCCAATTAAGTAACAGAGAAGGGAAAGGTCCCTCTATGGGAGATGATCAAGAAAGGCTTTATGGAGGTAGTGAGAATTATAAGCAACTTAGAGGATGGATAAGATTTGGAGAAGGAAGGGAAATAGGGGAAATTCCAGTTTGGGAGGGGAAAAGTGAGCATAACTGTAGAGTATGAAAATATCAGATATTATTGATCCACAGTGAGTTAGCATGGAGCTATTATTGTGAAATACTCTGAATGTCATACAAAAGGGCTTCGATTTTATCTCACAAGCAAGAGCTTCCAAAACTTTTTAACATAAGCAACACTTAATGATTTCTTTCTCCTCCTCCCTTTTCCCCTCTCCTTCTCTTTCTCCCTTTCTTATTTTTCTAAATTTAATATTAAAATTTTACACAATGATTGTTGTCCATTTCGTTTACGCTTGAAACATCATGGAGTATTCTGGGATTACATTTTCCCTCCTGGAAATAATAATTGTACTATTTTAAAATTTCTTTTGAATGTGCTTGAAAATTTACCTCCAGACTTCACCTAAGGGCTAAGTCTCTTCTCAGAACTTTTGTTAAAACATATCAGGAACGCCCTGTCTCAGGTTTTTCTGGAGACATGGTTTTGGAGCCTCCTGGGTCCCTATTCCAATCTGGACCTGTTGCTTCCTAGATCCTGCTCTATACAGTGTCTCTCTGACATTTCCCCTTAACCTTTTCGGATATTCTTTCCTCTCCTGACTTGGATATTCTGATTCTTGGATCTTGCCTCTCACCGTTTCTTGTTGATTCTTCATTTTGGTAGGACCCACCGTCTAGTATCTAAAGAATGAGTGTAGAGATCCTACTTTTTTTTTTTGTAGTTGAAATTTCAAATCAGCATTTAAAAAAATTTTTACTGGAGTACAGCTGACTTACTGTGTTGTATTTTCAGGTGTACAGCAAAGGTGGAGGTTTTCCTCAGGTATATGGTGATTCTTGAATCTCTCTTCCTATTGAGGATATCAATATCAAAAAAAAAGGCTATTTTTACTTAGGAAATGCTTATTCATTGCTAATCTTCATTGCAGGTTAGCACATGTGGGAAACTCCAGTGATCAAAATATCTACGTCTTTCTTTCATGGGCTGGTAACTTGTTTCTTTTCTATTATTTTAAAGAGAGAGTTCCTCCAATTTCTTAACTAGTTAGAGGAAGGGATACATGGGCCAAAACTTATCTGTTAATATTCACGGAAATCCAGGAGGGATCAGAAGTAAACATGATGCTTTAATCCCTCATTATGAACCAGAATTCAGGGCAATTTCTATAAATAAAAGAAAACTGCACATTTGAAAGACAATAGCTCATACATGCTCGTCTAGTCTGGAGATAAATTGAGATATGTATATGTCTTAGTGCTATATTTACAGTAATGCTACAGTATCACAAAGCTAGGACAATGTCCTCATACTGCCATAAGCAATTTGGAAATGAGATATGGAAAAAGCAAGATTTTAGAAGATGACTCTTCAGAAAATGGGGTGAAGGGTAAACTGAATGAAGGAAGGGCTAAAGAGAAAGGAAAGATTAGAAACAGGGCAAAAGATAATAAGGTCCACACAGGGGGATAAGGGTCATCCATTCAATCAGCCATTTACATTTAGAGAGAGAACATTAAGTGCCAGGCATTTTGCCAAGCCCTGGGTTTATAATTGTGGCAGGTTGTATTTTCTAAAGAGTGCCACCTGGATGGCTATATCTCATCCTGCGTGCTCTTCTCATAGGTGTGATTTGAGCCTCCTCCATGGGATTGAGAGATGCATTATATTCCCTCTCCATTGAATATTAGTTGTCTAGAACTGTGGCAAAGGTGGCACTGTGAGATTGGGATGAGTGATAAAAGGCAATATGGTTTCTGCCTGGTTCCCTGTCTCTTGGAACACCCGCCTTTGGGAGCCCTGAGTGTAAGATGTGTCTATGCCAAAGCCTCTGTGAAGGAGAGGCAATGAGGAAGGACTGCAGAGGGATGGAGACTTTTCCAAAGGGCCCCAGAGGTTTGAGTTTTCTCAGCCTTAGCACAGCCATGTGTGTAATGAAGCCTTGCACATGATCCCAGCTCCAGCCCTGACCACACCGGCATCCCTACTCTGATAGAAGTTGTGAAGAGACCCAATGACAAATACATAGCTGAGCCCAATTAAACCTGAGAACCATGAGAGATAACAATAATAATAAACTGTTGTTTTAAGCCACTAAATTTTGAGGTGGCTTGTTATTCAGCCATAGAGAAGGGTAAATAAATAATTACAGCACAATGTGATAAATCTCCTAATAGCTGTGCTGACACTAGGCTGTTGAAGCATAGGGAGGGAAGTGCCTGGGTCTGCCAGCACGATGGGGAGGGGGAGTAGAGAGGTTAGGGAAGTATTTACAAGGGAGGTGAAGAATGAGCTGAGATTTTATGGATGAGGAGGTGAGTGTCAACTACACACTAGAAATGGAGAGAAAGAGACACATAAGGCAGGAGAAAAAAAGAAAGAATTGATAGCGTTTTGAGACTGCCTGGCTATGGGGCAAGGAGCAAAGGAAGAGAGAGGCTATAAATGGCTATGTGGGTTTTCTTTCTTCCTTTCATCCATTTAAAGATATTCTAGTACCACTGGCCCCTGCCTACACAGCCTCTATTGCTTCATTCAAATGCACTTTACCTGCACTGGATCAAAACTGACAGTGTTCAATAAAAGCATCTTTATTGGTAGAAGCAAGGCAAAGACTGGAAGCTAGAGGTGCCATAACAATATCCTCTAATAACTAGTACATGATCTCCTCTCTCTATGCAAGATCAAAGGATTCATTGCAGTCATCACAAAGCTCGGCTTGATTGTGTCCACGATCTGAGCACCATCTACGAACCTGCCATAGGCTGGGGCCGTGCTCCTCCCCTGGCACTCACACCAGCTCACAGATTGAAATAAAGGGAGCTCGCTCCCCAGTCCCTTGGTTTACCTACCTCTGGACACTAGCCCCTTATTTAGAGACATGTTGTGGGTGGGGAAGCCAGGTGGCTGTGGAAGAGATGGGAGGAGAAATAAGCATCTTCCCGGAAAAGCACTTCTTGGAATTCTTTTCTGATCGAGTGTGTGGAAGACAGCTTAATTAAGAGACAGTGCTTAATGACAAGGAAGGGAAATGTTCCTTAACTGGAGGATTTCTTTGCTAATGGAAACTTCCAGCTTACCCTGGCTAAGTCCACTGACTATGCTAGAAGGATTCAGTGCCTTGAGAGCTCTAATAGTCAATTGCTCGGTGGAAGCCCCCATGATTTGGGCACAGACTGTAGCTGTCCCATTTTTTTGGATGCTCCTCTAAAATGGAAAAACACCTGCAGGTATGCATCCAGGACTTTCCCAGAAAAGGGAGGTGTTTTGCATGGTCATGTTTCCTTGCCATGCACACCTCCTCCACCCCATTCATGAGCCATATTTATTCCTGAAACACCATCCTCTTTCAGGCCTTTCATGCTTGTCCTGGATTTTTCTTTCTTCCCTTCCTCATCTAACAAATTCCTCCTCATCCTTGGAAGCAGACTTCAAGGACACTTTGTAGAAGAGGTGGAATTGATTGCTTCTACTCTGTGCTGCCCTGGTCCGTTGTCAGGAAAGTGTAGAAGCAGTGAATATGGATATTGAGTTCAGTCAGACACAATCAAATCCTGACTCTGGAAATGACGAATTCTGTGATTTGGGGCAAGGCAGTTGTATTAGTTTTCCAGGGTTGCTGTAACAAAGGACCATAAACAGAGATGGCTTTAAACAACAGAAATTTATGGTCTCCCAGATCTGGAGGCTTGAAGTCCAAAGTCAAGGTGTCACGAGGGCCATGCTCCCTCTGAATGATCTGGTAGGAGACTTCTTCCTTGCCTCTCCTAGCTCCCAGCATCTGTAATCCTGGGCATTTCTTGACTTGTAGATGTGCCATGCCCATTTCTGCCTCCACTGCCACATGGCTACCACCTCCTGTGTGTCTCCATACTGCCTTCCTTATGTGCATGTCTGTCTCTGTGTTCGAATTACCGCTTCTTATAAGGACAGGGGTTGTACTGGATTAGGGTTTGCCCTAATGACTCCATCTAAACTTGGCTACATCATTAACAACTCTAATTCCAAATAAGGTCATGTTCATAGATACTGCGAGTAGGATTTCAGCATCTCTCTTGGGGGATACACAATTCATTTCATCAGAACAGTTAACCTTTCTAAACTTTAGTTTTCTTATCTGTAAAGTGAAGGATTACAATAACATCAAAGTCAAAGAGAGACTATAGGGGATACAGCTCAAGTGTTGGACATGAGGCTTCGCAAATAGCCCTCAATAAAATGTGGTCCTTATTAAGGAAAACAGGCATGTAGTGAGGAGCAGGCTAGCTTTCCCTTGTCTACTACTGATCTCCAAAATGCACCTTCATCTTGAGATTTATCACTAAACCCACTGCAACCCCTCTTTGTACAGAATTCCTTCTGAGGCCTGGGTAATGGGGGCAGTGATAATTATTAAAAGTCACCGAAGGGTAAGTGTCTTCAAGGAAGAGAAGTTGAAACAGAGGTCTGACCTTTTCTTTCATCTCAAACCATGGCTGATCCAAGTTTGATCTTATGAATGGAGCTGGCAGTTCTCTTTATACTTAAAACAAGTACCATTTAAAGGAGAAGCCACCAACTTAGTTTGATCTCTTTCCTCGTTTCTCATGTGATTCATGGGAGAGACTTACTCTTTTGGAAGCTTCCCAGGAAGCACCTTGACTCTCATCCGGAGATCATCACAATTTCAGCACCTGAAGCTCTGGACAGAGGTCTGGCTGGGCCAAGACTTCCCTTGTGTGCCCAGTTCATAGGCCCAGACTCAGAAACATGGCCCAGCTCATGGGAAGAAGTGCTGAGGGTGAGAAGTGCCTGGCCTTCCCAGCCCTAAGGAAACATTCCAGGGCCTTGACAATTTCTTCACATCAGTGCTCAAATGAAAATCATCAGCAAAAATTTATTTCATTGGGGGAGCCCTTCTGGTCCAGGACTAGCTGCCTTTGCTACACGATCATTCCTTGGCCTTCTAAATCTGTTAACAGTCAAAGCAATAAAGACTAATTTTATGCTCTAGAACCTGACAGTGAAAAATATTTTGGGTGATGGTCTGTGACTGGCTGATGTAGAAAACCAACCAATCTGACAGCTCAACATAACACAACCCTACACGGGTGATGGGATGATCATATGTTCTGTTTTGCACCATGCAACGCAACTGAAATACAATTCGCGGATCAAATGCAGCTCTTATTGCCTTTTGCTCTTTTTCTTTTAGGAAATAAATATTTCAAAGTATTCCCAGAATATCCCCTTATTTAGGTCACATTTTAAAAATAATATGGTTGATTTTTACACAGTTAAGAATATGATTTTTTGAATCCCAATGCTTGAG
Organism: Catagonus wagneri; assembly: GCA_004024745.2. NCBI lineage: Eukaryota > Metazoa > Chordata > Mammalia > Artiodactyla > Tayassuidae > Catagonus > Catagonus wagneri. The sequence continues at coordinate 2,915,584 of PVHT021183652.1, forward strand.
TTCAGATGCATCCTCAGATATTTGCTAACTATGTGGCCCTGGGCAGGTCCCTTATATCACTGCCTCAGTTTCTTAAGCTGTAAAATGGAGATAATAATAATTACTTCATAGGGTTGGTGTAAATATTAGTTCAAGAAAGATATTTAGCACAGCACCCGGCCCAAAGTAAATGCTCAAGTGTTAACTGTTTTATTCCTCCCTCCCTCTCTTCCTTCTTTGAATATTTATAAAATACATACAAGGGAGGGAGTATAAAAATGAATTAGACACATTTTCTGCCGTTGATGCATTAACGGTATAATAGGGAAAGGCAAGCCTTTGAGCAAGAACCATATATGCGTACACACACACACACACACACAAACACACACACACACCTCTGTAGGGGCACAAAGGAGCTTGGAATAGGTAGAGGTCATGCAGTTTCTCATTCTGATGTAAGGACTGGGATAGAGCTCTCCATCTGGCAATTACATTCTGGGTATAGATACCAGGCTGGGTCAGCAACCGATAACTTCCCCCTCGACCACTTTCTAGTTCCTTCCTCTCTTCATAGCCAGGCTTCTAGAAAAGATCTAAATTCTATCTTTCCACTTCTTCACTCTCAGACTTCCTGTAGCCAGGTTTCTTTCCTCTCCTCCTTTCTGCAGGCCAACTTCAACTAGCTTCTTTTAAATTCCTTACTCTGCTATTTTGTGTTGACTTTCTGAACCCCTCCTGTTTGAGAACTGGGATGCTATTCTTTTCTGTTTTCCCTCCTGTCTGACTTCTCTTCCTTTCTGCCTGCCCCTGAAGTATTGCATTTCTCCATTTGGAGGCGTTTTATTTTTTTCCTTGGCGGATGCACACTCCCAGACTGATCTCAACTATCATGTCTGTGTTGTGCCCACAGCTCCAGCTCTCTCCTAGACTGTTAAGCCACACCTCCTGAATGTGTTCACTTGGATATTCTGTAGCAATTCAGACTCAACATGTGTTCTTGATTTTAATTCAAGACACTACCCTCCTCAGTCAACCAGGCTGGAAACCTAGAGTTAGAGTCTCCAGGTTTTCCGTTTAAGTCTTCTCAACTCTGTGAACAAAGTGCTCTCAAATTTTTCATGGCTTTTCCACTCCTCACTGACAATATTTTCATTCTGATCTTCATCATCTTTACCTCACCTCACAACAACAGACTCCTGACTGGCCTTAATATCTCCAGTTTTTTATCTGGGCTACCGACCTCATACTGTCAGTTTTCGTAGATGCATGTCTGATTGAGGCACACCCTTGCTTAAAACTCTTGTGTGTGCTATTAGTTCAGGACAATGTCCAAATTCCTTACTTCAAAGTTCTTGACAATCTTATTCCTACCTGCCTTTCTAGCCTAGTTTCTTTAAGACTCTGAAATATAACAGCCTGTTAGTTTTAGGATGATTTTGTCCCCAAATTCGTGTGAAATCCAACAAGTTCACATGAATGTGACAATATTTGGAGACAGGATCGTTAAGAGAGATAATTAAATTAAAAATAAGGTCATTAGGGTCCTAACCTAACAGGCTGGCATTTTTATAAAAGGAGGAATTAGATTCACACTAACAATCAACTATCCAAAAGAGAAATTAAGCAAACAGTTCCATTTACAATAACATCAAAAATAATAAAATACTTGGGCATATATTTAACCAAGGAAACAAAAGAGTTATATACTGAAAATTATAAGAAAATGATGAGACAAATTGAAAAGGACACAAATAAATGGAAAGATATCCTGTGGTCATGGACTGAAATAATTAATACTGTTAAAACATACATACTACCCAAAGTGGCCTACAGATTCAATGTAATCCCTATCAAAAACCCCATGGCATTTTTCACAAAAATAGAAAAAATAACCTTAAGATTCCTATGGAACCACAAAAGACCTGAGTAGCTGAAGCAATATTGAGAAAGCTGAACAAAGCTAGAACCATCACACTTCCTAATTTTCGTTTATGTTACAAATCTGTAGAAACCAAAGCAGTATGGTATTGGCATAAAAATAGTCACAGAGACAGTGGAACAGAATAGGGAGTCAATAAATAAACCCATACATATACGGCTGACTTATCTTTAATAAGGGCATCAAGAATATCCAATGGGAAATAAAATCTCTTCAATAAATAGTGTTGGGAAAGCTGGGGAGCCTCATGCAAACTAATAAAATTGGATTCTATTTTGTACCATAAAATTAACTCAAAATGGATTAAAGGCTTAAATGAAAACCTGAAACCATAAAACCCATAGAATAAAACATAGGGCAAAATGTTCTTGGCATTAGTCTTGGCAATGGTTTTTTGGATATAACACCAAAAGTATAAGCAACAACAACCAAATAAATGAGTAGTACTAACTACATTATACTGAAAAGCTTCTGTTACATCAAAGAGTCAACAAAATGAAAAGGCAAGCTATGAAATGGCAGAAAATGTTTTCAAACCATCTATGATAAGGGTTTAATATCCAAAATATATAAGGAACTCATACCACTCAATAGCAAACTAAAGTAACCTGATTAAAAGTTGGGCAAAGGACTGAATAGGTCCAAAGAAGAACTACAAATGACCAAGAGGTATAAGAAAAGGTGGTCACCATCACTAATCATCAGGGAAATGCAAATCAAAACCACAGTTTGATATCACTTCATACCTATAAGGTTAGCTGTTATCAAAAAGACAATAGATAGCAAATACTGGCAAGGGTATAGAGACAGAGAACTCTTGTACTCTGCTGGTAGGAATGTAAGTTGTTACAAAGATTACGGAAAACAGTATTAAGGTTTCTCAAAAAAAAAAAAAAAAAAGAACTACTCTATGGTCCATCAATCCCACTTCTGGGTATATATCCAAAGAAAATAAAATCAGTATTTCAAAGAGATATCTGAATTCCTCCATTCACTGAAGCAGTATTCACAATAGCAAAGATATGGAAACAGCCTAAGTGTTCATCAGTGGATACTGTGATAAAGAAAATATGGTATATGCACACAACGGAATATTACTGAGCCACGAAAAGGAGGAAATCATGCCATTTGCAACAACACTGATGAACCTGGAGGACATTATGCTAAGTGAAACAAGCCAGACATAGAAAAGCAAATAATACAGGAGTTCACTTACATATGAAATCTAAAAAAAACCAAACCCATAGAAGCAGAGAGTAGAATAGTGTTTTTCAGAGGTTGGGGAAATATTAGTCAAAGGTAAAAACTTGTAGCATGGTGACAACTAGTTAATACTGTAATATATATTTAAAATGTACTAGAGGGCATATCTTCAGTGTTCTCCACACACACACACACACACACACACACACACACACACACACACACACAGTAACTATGTGAGGTGATGGATGTGTTAATTAACTTGATTGTGGTCATCATTTCACAATGTGTATTAAATCATCATGTTGTACATTCTAAAAAATAAAACAAATAAAGAAATGGGACAGGAGTTCCCTTCGTGGCTCAGTGGTTAACGAATCCGACTAAGAACCATGAGGTTGCGGGTCTGATCCCTGGCCTTGCTCAGTGGGTTAAGGATCCGGCGTTGCCGTGAGCTGTGGTGTAGGTTGAGACGCGGCTCGGATTCCGCGTTGCTGTGGCTGTGGCGAAGGCCGGCAGTTACAACTCCTGTTAGACCCCTAGCCTGGGAACCTCCATATGCCGCAGGTGTGGCTCTACATAAAAGGCAAAAAGACAAAAAAAAAGAAATGGGACATATCTTCCAAGCTGGAAAAAAAAAAATACTGGCTTCACTGCTTAGTAAAAAAGAAAAAAAAAGGAGGAAGTTAGGACACAGGTGCATACAGAGAGAAGAAAGACCTTATGAAGACACAGACAATGGTCATCTACAAGTCAAAGATAAAGGCATCCTAAGAAACCAATCCTGTTAACACCTTGATCCTGGACTTCAAACTTTCATAATTGTGAGAAAATAATCTTTTATTGTTTAAGCCACCCAGTTCCTCTGGAACTTTTTTATGGCAGTCCTAACAAACTGACACACAGCCTATAGAGTGTACTATTTAGTGTAGATTACTCTGATTTTGGAAAATACCATACTTTTGCTTATGAATTTTCTTCTACTTAGTGTCCTTTTCTAGCCAATATTTGTCTGAAAATATTTTACTTCTGTCTCAAAGTATTTGTCAAAAGTCTATGCTCATCAAAGCTACAAGTAATTTTACCTTTCTGTGTTTCTTTTGTACTTTTCTCTTTCTTCTACTAAAGCAACCATCACATTATAGCCTATTTTTCCTGTAAAATTATGCTCACCTTAGAAGACAAGATCAGAGCAGCAATGACAGTCAAGTTATGCATGATGGTTGCCTGGAGTGATGTAATGATAGTGTTGGTGGAAATGTGCAGAAAGAGAATGGATGGAACTTGGTAGTTCATTAATTTTAGAGGCCAAAGTGAAAGTCCAGATGAGAAATGAAGTCTAGATTTCTGACTTGGACAATATAATGGATGGTTATTCCAGTAGCTGTAAATAGGGAGTTCAGAGAAGTGGCCTTGGGAGAGAAGTTAGTTCAGTGTTGCACCTGAGTATCTATGGGAATCCAGGAGGATGCATTCTGTAGGCAGATGAGTCAGTTCTGGAGATAGCTCTATTGAAAATTTGGCCTTATAATATTCATTGTCTTCTTTTGACTATCTATGGATCCTTATGCCCAGCTTCTATAAAAAATTAGCCTCAATTATGTGCATAAAACGATTCTATCTTAGACTTCTGCAATTCTCATAAAAACTAATACAGTTCTCTCAAGAAATGATTTGATGATTGGTTAGGCAAGGGTATGTGTGTTTTGTTTTTAAAATAAATCTTATTTATTTTTCTTGTCATATTGCACTAGTTCAGACTTCCAGTATGATACTGAATAGGAGAGGTGAGAGAATATGTATGTATATATGGTTTTAAAGGAAAAAGATGTAATTGGATAGTGAGGTTGCCTTAAAACTGGGATAATGCTATAGCAGTTGTCCTCTGATACCCACTCTTTTCTTCTTTCATTTGTAATAGGTTTCAGCTGAGTATATGCTCTCCCGTAATGACTACTTTTATAAACAGCTCCCTTATACGTATGCCAAGTGACTGGACATTGTGATGTAAGCCAAAATATAAGGTAGCTTCTAGGAAATTTTCACAGAGGTGGCTGGTTTACACCCCTCCCTCAATTCTTCTCTGCCCTTTGTACTTCTGCATCCTAGAGTGAAGATGCTGTCATCTTGGCAAAGGTATAACAATGAACTGAAAGGAGCCTAGGAGTGTTGTTGGAACAGAGTTACCACGTTAGCCCTGGACTGCCAACCTGGAATGATTTCTGTATGAGAAAGAAAGAAATTACTTTGTATAAGCCACTATCACTTTTCCCAATTTTCTATTAATATAATCCTAATTGAGAGAGTAGACATCAAAGTGTTAGCAGCCCCTCATTTCCTACCACTTCCCATTTCCTTAACTGTTTCTATAAAATCGTTTTTTCATACTCTTTTCCAAAGAGGAGTCTTAAAACACTACATGAACAGCTGCTTGTCCTCATGTTCTTAAAGTTCAGTGTTATGGAAAATTTGTGCATAGGGCCATAGGAGCTCTGAGATGAAGACATGTAAACAGGAAGAGACTGGGCAAAGGCCATTCAAGATTATATAAATAGCAGGCAGAAAGCCATAAAGGAGGTGAATTGCAAGGGGTTTGGCTGGCATGGCTGAAGTATAATGTGTGCAGCTGACGTTCAAGTTGAGATGTAGATGGGAGCCTAACACCAAAGGGTTTCTTCTGCTGTGATAAAGATCTTGACTCATGCTCTCTTAGAATGTTATTTCCAAAGACTAAGGAGAGTATCTTAGCCATCACTTACATAAGTACAGAAGTTATACCCATTGATATACCTTGAGAAACTGAGGACCAAGGCGATTCTAAGGAGGTGGAGCTGAAAAAGGGGATAAAATTATCAGTGTGAATCCTTCAAATAATCAAATAGCTCCAGGAAGACTGCCTTCCAAAAACTGTTCTCTTGTCCAGTGATTATAAAACCTAAAATTCTGCCATCAGTGACATACTTACTCTTTTTTAAAATTTTATTATAGTTGATTTACAACTATAATATTTTCTGCTGTACAGAAAAGCAATTAATTCTTATTGAAAGTGTGTCTGAGTTAAGATGAGAAGCAAGGGACATTAAGAGGAGGTAAAACCACTGACTTCCAAGTTTTACTGTTCTCTGATGCTGGGACAGGGTCCCGTAACCATGGAGCCCAATCAGAAATTGAGGGACAGAAGTGATAAAAGGTAAACAAGACCTGGAATAGCAAGCTGCCTGCCACATCAGTAGGCTTAGGTCAGATAATGAGAAGTCAGAGGGCAGGGAGCTCCTGCTGTGGCTCAGCAGAAATGAATCTGACTAGTATCCATGAGGATTTGGGTTTGATCCCTGGCCTGGCTCAGTGGGTTAAGGATCCCATGTTTCCATTAGCTGTGGTGTGAGGTCGAAGACCCAGCTAGGATCTTTCGTTGCTGTGGCTGTCGTGTAGGTTGGCACTATATCTCCAATTCAGCCCCTAGCCCGGGAACAACCATATGCTGCAGGTGTGGCCCTAAACAGCCCAAAAAAAAAAAAAAAAGTCAGAGGGCAACTCTTGCCACTACGTCTCCTCCTCAACCGTTGGTGCAGATAATCTGGCTGGGAATAGAGGGAACTACCCAATAGACGGTTAAGGAGAGCTGAGAGATTAAGGGGAGAACAGCAGGCAACTGATACTATGGCATGGAGAAGAAAAATGTGTTGGCTGCCTGATGAGAATCTTCCTTGCCACACGGCCCTTCCATTTATGTTCCCCAGAGCAGGCTCAGTTTCACTTGCCAAAAGTCGCAGGGGGTGGGAACACTGCTGGCCTCATGCCCATGTGGGTACCTGCTGGGAGAATTTTGCACATGCTGCTAAGTGCCCAGTGGCACTCAGGGCTCCCTTTTACATTCTTAATTACCCTGAAATTCAGCCACATGGTCCTCCTGCCAGTCTGGACCAGTGCTTGATGGCAGCTGGTATTAGAAACCTACTGTGCTTCAAGAGCCCTCAAGTTCCATCCTTCCTCTGTCAGGGAGAGTCCTCCCAAGTGAGTCAGAGGAATATGTATGTATGTGCACACATGTGGGGGTACACGTGTGTGTGCACCTGGGTTCATGTATGTACTTCTTGCTTCCAGACAATGACTAGCATGCGTGTGCATATGCGGAGGACACAGGCAAGTTACATGTTCATCAGAGGTTTTCTCGACTATTTCTCCTGATTAGAGTATTTTAAACTTTCTCTGGGAACCAGAAATGTTCCAGTCTCAATGTGGGCAAGCACAGAAATACTTTGGTAAATAATAACTGATTGTGTTTGTATTATTTCTTAAAAGAGAAGAGGCAAAGTTTGGGGGATGTTGTTTCTTCGTATTAGGGCAGAGGGGAAGGAAGTGAGGTTGGAGGTGTTGGGGAAATTTTTGAGTTGGCTCACTTCACCCTCCCTGCACAAAAATTACCCATGTACCTCTTCTTCTGATATTGTTTCTGGAGGAGGGTTTTGAATTAAGTATTGTGTGGTATGTAATTCTACACACATTCATATATGCCCATATATAGATGCGCAAGATATTAACAGGCTTACTGGGGAAGAAAAAGTAGTTTTCCATCTACCCACAAAGATCTCAAACTCTGTAAATGAGGACACATGCAGTAGAAAGCAGTAAGTGTTAGCAGCCAAGCATCTGGTAAGTTCATTATGTGGGGAAGAAGTTCAGAGTTGGAGGGAGTCATTTCCACTGCAGTGGTCAGGGAAAACTGTGGGGAGGAGCTGAAACATGAACCTAGTCTCCAAGTACAAAGAGACTGTGCTCAGATGACTGTGCTGCTGAAAACTGCCACTGGGAGAAATAAGGGGAAAAGGCAAGCCAGTAGGAACAGAAGAGGGCAAGCTATGAAAATTTCCAGAAATTTCATTTTATACAATGGCCATTGACCCTATATTGAAGAATGACTGATCTACTAATTTAGTAAGTGGCCACCCTCCTGGAACACAATTCTCCTTTCTAAGGTAACAGGGAAGTCTCATTCAGACTTCACAGGGAGATCTCTTGACAACTTTTTCTCTTTGCAACACTAAGACAAAAGAACCAATCAGAGGAGATGGACAAATACATAATAGTTACTGTCCATTCAAAACGATTGTTTGCTTGATGGACCGAAACTTCCTTTGATTAGTTTAACTCATTTAACAAAAGCTTCATTTACCATCTATAAATTGTCAGGCATTATGCTAGGCATTTTCCCCAAAACGGTTAGTAAAGACGAGTCATAGAAAAGCACAGGACGCATAGTGGGATAGTGGTGTGTTTAGGATGCTCTGGGAAGTCCTGACAGGACTTTCAGGAAACATGGAAATTAAGGATGCCTTTATGGAGAAGGAGAAATTTTAGCCGAGTTTTTTTTTTTTTTTGAGTTCTGAAAGAAAAAGAGGAGTTAACTTGATGAAAGGAGAATTGTGTCAACGATAAAAGGAGAATTGTGTTGATTGTGTCAGTGTGGTAAATCCCTATTGGTAAATATGATACCATAAACATGATGTGGTAAATTTCTATTGGTAAATATATGACAATGCTCATAGCCATTGCTGCTTATAGTTACTCTCTATAGGACGTTACTTCAAACTTGTTTCCTGGACAGACTAATTTAAGGCTACCAAATCTGATGGTTTAGCTCACAGCACCAAATAGCACTAGATAAAGGTTCTATCAGAACTATTCATTTGTAAAATGTGTTGAGATCAAGAACAGTTCAATAATCCATTGTTATTTGTACTTCAGTCTTCAGTCAGTAGAACACAGTGTTTAACCTTATCATTTGTAATAATTTGGTTACACAATAGAGGGAAGAAGTCAAGAATTACCCTTGAAAATATTCCTGAAAAGTATTTTTAAAGTTCAGGTCATATTAACAAAGACCAACAAGGAGTGCTGTATGAATGTTTAGGGAGAAGACAGTTCACAAAAGCATGTTAGATCATCCTTGGATGTGTGTATCAAAGAAGAAATAAATATCACCATTGCAGTCTATTTATAAAATGATGACAATAGAAACTGTTTACCAAAACTTACAGGATATGGGTAAAGTTCTAATTAGAAGTAAATTCATTGCCTAAAATTATTTAGTTACAAGAAAATATATAATTATTTTTGTCAGATAGCTAGAAAACTGAAAGCAACCTGAGGCAGGAAGGAGGAATAAAATAGAGTTAACAGAAATAAATAAATTAGGGAGCAGAAAAGAATCAGTAGAGGAAATTTTAATCAGAAAATTTTAAAATGCATCACATTTAAAATAAATGAGTAAAAAATAATATAATGGTACATATATGTTTTATTAAAATAATATTTTAATTTTAATGAAAAGGCTATATGTGAAACTTCATGGTTTTGAAAACACAATACAATGGTAAATCTCTAGGGAACTTACAAATTATCAAAATTGGTTCAAAAAAAGAAATGGAAATTTTGAACAGATGAAATAATATGGCAAAAATTTCAAAGAATTAAGGAATTATTCTATGAGATTAAAGTTTTAGGGGCAGATATTTCCACTGATAAGTTCTTTAAAATGATAAAAGTAATGTGACTAAAAAGTTCAAGAAAAGAAAAAAAAATATTGAATATATTTAATTCATTTAATAAATAACTAAGTCAATGAAATAATAACCTAAATAAATTTAATAAATGAACATATCTAAATTCATTTAATATAAAACTGATACCAAAAAAATCTTACCTACAATGCATATAATAATACTACAGAATCCTATTTTGAATTTATGAGTGTGGATATAAAATTCAAAATAAAAGACTGACAAATAAATAATAAACCAAATAGACTAATAAATGAAGTTAAATAGTATGGTTAAAAAAACCCACTTTGACAAAGAAGAGTGAATATTTGAAAAAAAAGGAATCCAAGTTATTAAAATATTATGTCTCTTAATAAGTCAAAACATGAGAGGCCACATGACCATATCAACCACAGCTGATTAAATTTAGTATCCAATATTGGAAAAAGAAAATCACAGTGAAGTAAGACAAACAGTATTCTTTCTTAATATGAAAGAGTCTCTATCTTAAACCAATTACAATATCGAGCTCATTAAAATTGGCAGGAGGTGAGAGGGAAGATGCTCACATATGAAACAGAAACAGGTAAAATTATCCAAAAGAAAGAAACAATGCTCAGAATTTTCAAAATATTTTAGAATTAGAATAATTTAGAATAATTAATTGGATCAAGTGGTGGGTTACAAAGTATGCAGTTGACATTCAATTACTTTTCTACTATAGATATTTAGAAAATATAAAGAATAAAAGAATACACAAAGCATAGCAAGAATATAAATATAAACAATTATAAATAAATACGTGAAAAGCCTATATTAAAAAACAGAAAAATACAAATCCATTAAAAACACATTGGAAGTTAAGCACAAATTGGCCAATCCTCCAAAAAATAAAACAAACAATTATTGAATAGAAGAAGAAAATTATTCCATATCATTAGAAATCAAAGAAATAAAATACTATTTTCTACCTATCAAATTAATGCAATTAAAAAATAATACTTTATTTTGAAAAGAGGGCTGAGAAGTTGTCCTGGTGAATCACTGTTAAAATGGAAATGGGTACTATTGTTCTAGAAAGTGATTTGGCAATACTTGTCAGGAACCACAGAGACATTTCAACCATTGGTTCTGGTAATTCCACTTATTAAAAATATATCCTTGGAAAACTAGGAGAAATGTCTGTAAAGATTACATATAAGGCTCTTCGTCATTGGTTTATTTATTATAGCAAATTATTAGAAGCAATCAAAATGTCCAATAATAAGTAAGAGTCTGGAATAATTATGGTATGTCCATATGAGGTAACATTTTAAGACCATTACAAATCATGTTTGCATCAAGTAGTTCATGACGTGGGAGAATGCATGTGATATAATTTATATATATATATGAGGGGGAAAGGGGAAAAACTAGGAGGAAGCACACCAAATATTAACAGTTCTAAATCTCTTTGTGAGAGCATTGCAAATTATTTAAAAGTCATTTTTACATTTTCCTTAATTCTTTAAAGTTTCAAGAACCAAACTTAAAGAACATTCCTGATCATATTTTCTTTTTGCCAGGACCAAACATGACTCTTGTCTCACACAGCATCCACGTTATGGCTAGCGTACTGGTACTGCCTTTCACTTTGCTTTTCAGTTCTTATTTCATTACTCCATATTGACGGTTTCTCCCCTCCCTGACCCCAGGATCAGTTTTGATACTTTGTGGAATGAACAAGGGACTAACCAAATAGGCAGATGGGAAGAAGAATGAATCACATGTCCTGAGTACCCAGGTCTCTTCAGTTTGAGTCCAGAGTATGTCCAGAACCTAGCCTTGGAACCTTCCCATTTGCAGTTAGACTTGCTCTTCAGCATCTGATTAAACACCTCAACAGAGATCGCTCCAGGGCTAGTGACAGTCAAGCTCAGGGTTCCTGGGAGCTGCATCCTTCTTATCTTTTTTTTAATTTTTTATTTTTTATGATTTTTATCTTTTTCATTATAGTTGATTTACAGTGTTCTGTCAATTTCTACTGTACAGCAAAGTGACCCAGTCATACATAAATACATACATACATTCTTTTTCTCACATTATCCTCCACCATGTTCCATCACAAGTGACTGGATATAGTTCCCTGTGCTATACAGCAGGATCTCATTGCCCTTCCACTTGAAATGCCATAGTTCGCATCTCCCAGTCTATCCCACTCCCTCCCCCTCCCCCTTGGCAACAACAAGTCTGTGCTCCAAGTCCATGAGTTTCTTTCCCATGGAAAGGTTCATCTGTGCAATATATTAGGTTCCAGATATAAGTGATACCATATGGTATTTGGCTTTCTCTCTCACTTAGTATGAGAGTCTCTAGTTCCATCCATGTTGCTGCAAATGGCATTATTTTGTTCTTTTTTTTATGGCTGAGTAGTATTCTTTTGTGTATATGTACCACATCTTTACATCAGCACTTGGTAAAAAGCAGGGACATTTGAGAGAGAAGGCATAGGCAAGTCCTACCACATCTTCCATTTCCTATGCCTAGTACTATAGTTGGACTCTTGATCACGTTCAGTGTTTAATGGACCAAGTAAGAGGATCTTTTTTTATTATTATTACTGAAACCCTGATAGCTCTGGAGCCAGGTTGAGGCAGATCATTTCTCCATAAAGTTTAGTTAGTTTTCCTTAAAAAAAATAATGCTAAAGATTTAAACTAAATTTTAGTTACGAAAGTTTGAAGGGGCACTCCCCAAGACCACCTTAATTTTCACTTTTCTCATGAGAGAAAATTAAAAAAGATCATTCTATGAAATACTTGACATAATGCTACTCTGATTAAATCTGAAGAAGTGTGACTCATTACAGAACCATTCTCTCAACTCAGAACAAAAAACTTCATGGAATTACTGTGCTTTTAATCCAAAGAGTTGGGTGCTTGGTATTCCACAGTGCTTGGTGGTGTCATTCCAACCAGGGGAGCCACTCATGAAAACAGTGTATTGTTGAACTGTGGGCCTCAGCTCTTTTGGTTTGATAAATGTCAGTCTATTTTTTTTACAGACCCTCTTGAATAGAGAAAAGGATTAGCGGATTAAGGTGTGTCCAAGAATGTTTTAAACATTTAATGTAAATTACATCTCATACTGGGGATTAATTAGAAGCTGTATGTTGTAGAATTTTTTTTCCCTTTAATAGGAAGAGATGTAATGCTACATCACTTGCACATGAAGGTTAAGTTTGTTTAGAAGACAGAATTTAACAATGTAGCAATTCTTGGAACTCAGGCTGAAGGAAAATTACACCTGCTGTCTCTAGGTGTGCTTGTGTGGGAGTGTGTATCTGTGTACATGTGAGATGCATTTGTTGTTGGAGGAGCCATGGTTGAGCAATAAGGAACCAAACAACAGTTCTTTTCGTTAACAGGCGGGGTCACATGCTATCAGAGTAGGCTGGTTAGAGTCATGGAATGAATGCTTAAATGTTGCTTTGCTTTCTACTTGAATTTCAGCACTATATTTGCCCTCCTCCTCCCTCTCTCCATTTCTCCCTCTACCCTTCCCCTTCTTCATACTATACTGTTTTGTTACATAGTTCTATGTAGCAATAAAAAGCCAGAAAGCAGTATTAAGGCCAGGTATCACTAGTTGGTTTAATTATAATCGCTTTTGTATTTATCTGTTTCTGCATCAACTGGGCCTCCTGACTTTTCTCCATCCTACTTGGAAAATGGAGATTTTTTTTTCATTGTATGATTCTATGTTTTTCATTTTCTTTATTAAAAAAGGATTTTGAAATGTTTAAGCAAAAAAATAATAATAATAATAGTAGCGCCATACGGGTTCATGAAGATTTAGTCCAAAATGCCCTCCCTCTTCTATCTCAGACAAGAAACTTGAATCTCAAAGCAAATGAAGATACTGTAGTCTTTCTCACACACTCATTTGGGGAGAAAAACATCCTACAACTGTTAGAAATCTTGAAATATCACTTTCCCAACCCATTCCCTAATGGGTAGGGAATTATTGGTCTTTGCACTTACTGCTATAACAAACCCCAAATCACATAAAGGCTCAAACATGGAATGAGTTTACTTTTCTCCTAGATAAACTATAAACAGGTGTTCCCGATGGATACACAGCCCTCTTCCAAATGGTGAATCAAGGACCCAGATTTTGTCCACCTCCTACTCCATCATCAACACCTTGGTTTCCCAAACTGTCACCATTAATCTGCGTCAAGTTAACACAAGAGGAAAGGATATGAAGAATGGTATGTGAGCGATATTTAGGGCCAGGCCTTCAAGTGAAGCCCATCTTCATTTATGTTCACTTAGGCTGAAATTCCACTGGCTGGAGCTCAGTCACATGACCACATTCAAAGGAAAAGGAAGGAAGGGGGATGGTCTCGCTATGTGGCAAGGGAGAGGGGGACACAGAAATAGTGAACAGTTAGCTCTTCTCTATTCTCAATGAAAATTCTACTTGCTTAGCACACTTGCCATGGTGTTTTGCTTCATGAGCAGATGTGTTGAAACATGGTAGGCAGATAAGATTTGGCTGTTTACTAAAATGAGAATCAGAGCACAGTTCTACAAACAAGAAATGTCTCAATAAGCAGAAATCTTTCTTCACATCTATTTCAAATTAAAAAAAAATCGAGGATGGGGGTCTAATGATAGATTTTTTTTTTTTGTCTTTTTGCCTTTTCCTAGGGCTGTACTCGCGGCATATGGAAGTTCCCAGGCTAGGGGTCTAATCAGAGCTGTAGCCGCCGGCTTACGCCACAGCCACAGCAACATAGGATCCGAGCCACATCTACAACCTACACCACAGCTCACGGCAACGCCGGATCCTTAACCCACTGAGCAAGGCCAGGGATCGAACCTGCAGCCTCATGGTTCCTAGTCGGATTCGTTAACCACTGACCCATAATGGGAACTCCTAATGATAGATTAATGGGCATCTAGAGACACCTTTTTCGTGCCTTTGAGGACCAAGACTACCTACATGAAGAATATACGAGGATGTAATGAGCACATAGAGGTGCATCTCTGATCACAAGTTATGACCAGTAAGAACAATCAAAATTTGTATATTGTTCCAGCTGTTATACCAGCTAAGATCTAGGTACACTGACAACCATTATCATCAGAATACAATAATGACAGCAGACCCAGGGTTAAAAATCAAAAGACTGAGCAAAGTTGCAACTGTTCTAGAAGCTGTATTATTTCCTCCTGTCATTTTGCAGCAGCTGGGACCACTGATTTATAAGTTACAGTCTCTAAGCCTCCATTAATTTCACTAAGGGCATTTTCACACTTCTACAGTAAATGTTTGAATTAAGACATTTCTTCTAAAATTGAATTGCATGTTGACCAGTTATCGGTTGTTGCTGGCGGTCCATGCAATTATAGAGAAGAGCATTGATCTAGCAAGAAAACACATTGGCTCTTAAAGGAGGGCAGTTTGGATTTGACAGCTACAGATGATGAGGTGTCTCTCTAATGGAAACTGTGATACAACCATCAGAGGTGTGAGAGACCTGCAAACCCTTCCTCTCGATTGCCCACTTCTACCTAGAAACTGTCTTCCCCCCTCAGTGCACATTAGCTGAATCCACCAATAGAGAATAATGCCCCAGATTATCTGGATAGTTGGCGAATTACTGATTCCTCGGTCATACTTTGAGACAGGCAGAAGTTACTAGGAGAAACCTTCTTGGCTCAATCAGGTAGCATTAGAAGTGGTGCTGGTTCCAACTACAAATACTTGACAGGCAACAGATATAAACAACCTCAGGCACGCATGACAAAGTCCATCCCCCAGGGATGCAAGACCATCAGGATATTACCCGGAGATTTCACACTACTGGAAGGAACCCAGAGTCCAGTAGCCTTGGCCAGCAGACATCTACTGAGATGTATGGTTACGTAGTTGCCCAGCAGTTGGTTTGCCGGCTTTTAGGAACTTGATCTGAGTTCAAACACTTTCTGGGGAGAATGACACAGGTCTGGTTCTATCTAGTGACTTCAGTTAAGAGCTAGAACCCCCAGCTTCCTTGTCGTGAATATCAGCAGCTTGACCTCTGCCATCCTTCTCTATCCCAGTCAAGGTAGGAGGCCTTTGGTGAACAGCTCACCTCTGCCAATCTGATACCAAGGCTGCCTCCAATAGAAGTCATTTTGGGATAGATTCCTTTGATTTTTAAGAGCCATCTATACAGCTCCTCCAGTGTAAGATGATCTCATTGTAAAAATCTCTCTGTCCTCAGGGGAGTGATAAGCAGTATTCTTTTTAAGAGCCTCAGGTCAAAGTTCAGATTCCCAGCTTTATTCCATCTCTGGGTACATCTAAAGGAGGCTATTACTTTCAAGGGGTCAAGCTCTCAGATCTTAGCCCATCAAGAAGATAATAAAAAAGCACTTGTAGTTGGATTTTATTCATCATTTATATAATCACTGAAATTACAGATGAAGTAGGCCATTATGTCATCCCGGCTCTCTTGCTAGCCAGTGTGTGTGTGTGTGTGTGTGTGTATTTTCTCTTTTATAACATCCCATAAAAGCATCCTACACAGGGTTAGATTATAATAATCTCTTAGCCACTTGTGGCAAGTGCAAAATATTCCAAATGAACTGAGTCTCTGCCTGATTTCCATCTGGAAGACTCCGGATGGCTCCATCTGAGCAGCTGTGCCTTTTTGCTCATCTTCCCCCTCCGTATCTGTGATGGCAGCACAGCCAGCTCTGTCTGTCATCATGGGCTCTGACAAAAGAAGCTCACTCAGTGGTTCCCTGGTCCCATTTGTCATATGTGGATCCTCCACGGGAGGCTAGAGGCATATTCTTTGGAAGCCAAAAGTTCTCAATGAGAAGTTTTCTATCTTATATTTTCATTTTGACAACTTAAAAAACACATATGCTATGCACCTAGAGCATCTGAAAGTCCTTGTAACTGAGGACTGCGATGTGACTCCAGTATTTCAACTGCATTTGTGTAAGGGCCAAGTAATACCAGTTTCACTAGCAGGAAAAGGGGTGAGGTAGAATTCACCTGCACTCTATTGAAAACCAAAGGACTCTGGCATGCACTGAAGAAATGGTGGCTTCTCAGAATTTTCATTAAGAGAAGTACTTAAGGGATGGAGTCAGTGCATAGCAGGTGACGGCAGAGGCAGTACAAACTCAAAATCAAGTATACCACAGCACTTGGAGTTCCTGTCGTGGTTCAGTGGTTAATGAGCCTGACTGGTATCCATGAGGACATGGATTCAATCCCTGGCCTTGCTCAGTGGGTTAAGGATCCAGCATTGCCGTGAGCTGTGGTGTAGGTCTCAGATCATGCCTTGCTGTGGCTATGGTGTAGGCTGGCAGCTACAGCTCTGATTTGAACCCTAACCTGGGAATCTCCATATGCCACAGGTGCAGCCCTAAAAAGACAAAAGACAAAAAAAAAAAAAAAAAAAGGATACCATAGCACTTGGAATCACACTCTGAGCAAAAATTATTCTGAGCAAAAATTATTTTTTACCAAGCTGTCCTATGCCATCCTAAATTAATGGTAATAATTCTAATATTAATTTTTTAGTTTTGCTTATTTGCAAATTAATTTTGACTCTATTGCCTAAGGTCTAATATGCATAAGGAGTTGATGCCTAGTTTTATAGTTATATACATATTTAAGCACATTAAAATAAAATGATGTCAACGCAGGGCCCCATAACAGTTGTTTTTCTCTAAAAGGACACTCATATATTGTTCAAGTTGAAAAACTACTGCTTTACTGGATTACCGTATGTCTTTCTGAGTGTGGTGAATTTACTCATTCTATTTATATCTGCAAGGGCTAGCCACAGAAATCACCAATTCTTAATTTCAGTAAATTTGGAAGCTAAAGGATTGGACTAGCCTGGACCATTTTTAAGGAGGAGGAAACAATTTTCTTTCGTTTACATTTTTCCTTACAGGATGTTCTGTTCACATTACTGGAACGAGACCTCCCATGGACCTTGCTGAGCAATTATTTGCAAGTACTGTGAACCAAGAAAAATAGATGAGCTATATATGCTCTTCCTAGATACTTCCTTCTATCCTCTGATGAGAGGAAGGGACGCTATAGTCTTTGATAACAACCCATCTTATAAAAAGTGTTCAATAAGCTGAATGAATGAACCCAGGTCAACAAGAAGAAGCCATTGAGACATGGAATAAACATTAGCAATTGGTTAGCTGGTCAAAGAATATTCCAGTAGGATGAAAGACATCTTCCAAAGCAATCTTTGGACAGGTCCCTGATGCACAGTCTATTAACTGGGGCTCCCAGGGGCCTGATATAGATTAAGCTCCTTCCTTCATGCTAGAAAAACAGAAGGGATCTAGTCCACGAATCCTCTAGGCAAATGTTTGATTGTTCTCTGGTAGAAACCCCCTGACATGTCAGATGAGGTAGTTTTGGAGCAGGTGAACCATCTGGAGGTTTATCTGGGGACACACAATAAAGAAATGAGCAGAAAGGTGCTCAAGGGAACCGTTGGGAAAGAATTATGGCAAAAACACAGAGAATGTGAGAGGGAGGAGGAAGACAAGGCAGACAAGAGGCTCTGAAAAGTCACGTTAATGCATCCCTATTTTGTCCTCTCTTTCTTTTTATATCTTTCTCGATGATAAGGTAAAAAGATTTGATTGAGACCTGGATGCCAGGCATAGGCACTTACATCCTGGCTTCTCCTTACTATCCAAAGTGGTGTGGTGTTACAGAAATGCAAATCAAAACTACAATAAGGTATCACCTCACACCAGTCAGAATGGCCATGCTCAAAAAGTCTAGAAATAGGAGTTCCCACTGTGGCTCAATGGGTTAAGAATCCGACACTGTAGCTGCATGGATGCAGGTTCGATCCCTGGGCTCGCTCAGTGGGTTAAGGATCCGGCATTGCTGCAAGCTGTAGCATAGGTCACAGATGCAGCTGGGATCTGTTGTTGCCGCAGGTGAGATGTAGGCCTCAGCTGCAGCTCCGATTCGACCCCTAGCCTGGGAACTTCCATAATCCATATGCTGCAGGTATGGCCATTAGGGGAAAAAAAAAAAAAAAAAGTCTACAAACAATAAATGCTGGAAAGGGTGTGGAAAAAAGGGAACCCTCCTATACTGTTTGTGGGAATATAAGTGGTGCAACCACTATGCTGGACAGTATGGAGGTTCCTTAAAAAACTAAATAGAGAACTGCCATGTGATCCAGCAATCCCACTCCTGGGCATCTATCTGGAGAAAAGCATAATTTGAAAAGATACATGCAGCATTATTTACAATAGCTCACACATACAGGCAACCTAAATGTCCACTGACAGAGGAACAGATACAGAAGGTGTGGTACATATATACAATGGAATACTACTTAGCCCTAAAAAAGAAGGAAATAATTCCATTTGCAGCAATATGCAAATTGCTGCATATTGGACCTAGAGATTATCATACTGAGTGAAGTCAGAGAAATACATATGTGAGTCACTAGAATGTGGAATTTAATTTAAAAAATGATTGAAAAAAACCTTACAAAACAAACAGACTCAAAGATTTTGAAACCAAATTCATGGTTACCAAAGGGGAAGTATACTGGGGAGATAAATTAGAGGGTTAGTTGGGATTGACATATACATACTACTATATATAACACACATACTAACAAGGTCCTACTGTATAGCACAGGGCAATCTACTCAATAGTGTGTAATATCCTATATGGGAAAAGAATCTGAAAAGGATAGGTATATGTGTAATCGATTTACTTTGCTGTATATTTGAAAATAATACAACTGTGTAAGTCAACTATACTCCAATAAACATTTTTTTTTAAGTGGCATGGTATGATGGATCACTTCTTTAGAAGAAAGGTCTCTCCCACTGACCACTCAACTCTGGGCAGGAGAGGAGAGTAAGTCTCAATAAGTCTCAGCAGGTGAGTGGGAGCTGGTGGCCACTAGCTGTACTCGTGCTGCATTCCTATCTGATGGGGGGTCAGATGGAGCTTTATCTCCAGGCTGGAAAATATCTTTGGACAGTGCACTTTTTTTTAATGCCTCAGTTTTCTCCTCTGTAAAATAAAGGCAGTGATGCCCCTTACTTTGGGGACTGTTATTGGGATATGTCTGTCCTTAAATTACTTTGAACTTTATGGAAGGAAAAGTCCTCATGCTGTTTTTTATTATCCTGAACTGTCTCTACCCTGTGTTCCTTGGCTCTCCCCCTTCTCATCATCTACCTTTGGAAATATTACTAACAGGTCCTTTGTCTGATGTTTCTCTTTCCTCATTTCAAAGAAAAATTGACTTGATGTCTGAAGCAGTGGGGAGTTAATTTCTCTTTTCTTCCACTCGCCATGGGGCGTCATATGTGTGACTTGTCTCATTGACCTTCTTTTTGCTCATCTCTAAATTGGGACAATCTAAAGAACCTTACAGGACTCTTGAGAATAAGAGGTACAAATGCAGTTTGTGAACCGTATAGGGCCACTCAAATGCCAGGTACCAAGAGCTGGCAGTAACTGAGTAAAATTACTATCCAGAGTCATCAAATCAAGAAGTCTTTGTTTTCGCGGGCTTTATGACATTATCTTTGCTGGTCTCTTGTTTCTTTGCTTTCTGACTCTCCCTGCTCAGATGCAAAGTTTTCAGGTGGGACACTTGGGTGCACTCGAGATGCCCCACAACTTTAGTCCCTTACCCTTTCTGATTGAGTCTCAGTCATTTACATGGTGTCCACATCCTTGTATATTTCGTGCTAAGGTTGAAAATGCAGGCAAAAGCGAGAGTCTCTGGGCAAAATTCATAACATTTCTCTTTTGCTTCAATAACATCTTAAACCTGACTTTATTATATTTATGACCCTGACTTATAATTATTTATCTGTTTCCCCTCTCCCATTGGAAAACAAACCCTTTGAAGGGAATATAGATTATCTGCTTGAAATGTCAAGAACTTCGTTCAGTATCCAGTCCAATACTAAATGAAGCATTACTACCAGAATTTTCTTTCTTCCTTCCCTACTCATCACCCACAAGCACCCCTTCAGCACACAGCCATTTGGCCATGCCTTCTATTCTGAATGAACTCGAACCCCAGTTGCTTCCACAGATCTGATCACCATCTAAACACAAATCACAACCTCTCACCTGACACTGTTCAGGACCCCAAATGGAGTACACAGCCCTGAGGGTGAGGTCTATTAGCTTGTACGATCTATTGGGGTGGTTTTAAGGAAACCAGTGGAAGTGCTAAATGTGTGGAATAAAGTAAAGGAAAAAATGGAGGAAAAATAAAAATAAAAAGATAAGCCCAGAGGACAGTGGGAGAGCTATACAGAGAATGTTTCTGCATTTGTTTAGCTATAGGAAGGCTAAGTGAAATTTATGAAAACAAAAATAATAGAGTAGAATTTATCTTGGCTTAGACAATACTGTTTCTGAAAGTACAGTGCACAGAAACTAGTTCTGTCGCTATTATTACATATTAGCTTCAAAAAGTATCCCATGTTCAAGTAAGTTTGTAAGGCACGGTGTTAGATAAACAGGTTTCTTTACCCTAGAACCCTTTATATGACCATGTAGCTTAGACATCTTCCAGAAGGCATCATCACACTGCTTTGAACAATTTTTTGATCACCCATAATTGGAGAATTCCATAGGATCAAGTGTGCCTTGGAACACATTTTGAGAAATGTTGCCACAAAGATACATAATCAACCACGCATCTATAGTCAACTAATCTATGACAAAGGAGGCAAGAACATACACTGGAGAAAAGACAGCCTCCTCAATAAGTGGTGCTGGGAAAACCGGACAGCTACATGTAAAAAAATGAAACTAGAACACTTCCTAACACCATGCACAAAAATAAACTCAAAGTGGATTAAAGATCTAGATATAAGACCACATACTATAAAACTCTTAGAGGAAAAGACAGGCCACTCTCCCACATAAAAGACAGGAACATCTTCTCAGATCCATCTGTCAGAGTAAGGACAATAAAAAGACAAACAAACAAATGGGACTTCATTAAACTTCAAAGTTTCTGCACAGCAAAGGAAACCCTAAACAGAACGAAAAGACAACCCACAGAATGGGAGAAAATATTTGCAAATGAATCAACTGACAAGGGATTCAGCTCTAAAATTTACGAATACCTCCTACAGCTCAATATCAAAGAAACAACCCCATCAAAAAATGGGCAGAGGATCTAGGCAGACAATTCTCCAAAGAAGACATGCAGATGGCAAATAAACGCATGAAAATATGTTCAACATCCCTCCTCTTTAGAGAAATGCAAATCAAAACCACAATGAGATACCACCTTACACCAGCCAGAATGGCCATCATCAGAAAGTCTACAAACAATAAATGCTGGAGAGGGTGTGGAGAAAAAGGGTCCTTATTACACTGCTGGTGGGAATGCAAATTGGTGCAACCACTGTGGAAAACAGTATGGAGATTCCTCAGAAAACTCAAAATAGAATTACCATTTGATCCAGCAATCCCACTCCTGGGCATCTATCCAGAGGAAACCATGATTCAAAAAGACACATGCTCCAGTGTTCATTGCAGCACTCTATGCAATAGCCAGGTCATGGAAACAACCTAAATGTCCATTGACAGAGGAGTGGATAGGGAAGATGTGGTACATACACACAATGGAATATTACTCAGCCATTAAAAGGAACGAAATAACATTTATAGCAATATGGATGGACCTAGAAAGTATCATGTGAAGTGAAACCAGTCAGACAACTAGACAGCAACATCCAATCCTACCACTTACATGTGGAAACTAAAAAGACACGATGAACTTCTTTGCAGAACAATGACTCACAGACTTTGAAAACCTTTGTTTTTTCAAATAAGACAATCTGGGGGGTGGGGGGATGCACTGAGGGTTTGGGACGCAAATGCTATCAAACTGACTTGTGATGATTTTTGTACACCTATAATTGAAATAAAATTCATTAAGAAAAAAATTAAAAAAATAAACTAATACCAATAAAACAAAACAAAAAACAAAGATACATAATCGAATTCTATCACGGCACTTGACATTTGGTTCCATGGTAACATGGAGCAATACGGGTCTAGTGACAATGCAATTAGGTAGATTCTTGCCTGATTAAACCACTGCTTTCAAATGGCTTAATTAATAGGCTGGCAACCTGGGCATATTAATTCTACTTGTCTTCCCCCAGACTCTTTTTTATGTCCCTACACTGGTCAACCTATTCATAAACATAAAATGTTGTACTTTGCTTCAAAGAAACAAATGCAAAATAGAAGCTAATATGACAAACAATAGTCTGTAACGTCCAAGGACTCTGACTGTTTTCAAAGGCATTACGAGTCAGTGTACAAGACACTTACAGAAACATTCACCTAACCAAAAGCTTCCCCAGTGGTTATTTAGTGTTACAGATCAAAGAAGACAATGTTCCAATTGCTTTGTGCCCCATTAGACCCCACATTTTAATGGCTACATTAATAAAAATATCTCTAAGGGAAAGTAACAAAGATGGCGGTGGGTTTGGTGGCCATATACTAGAATAAAGCATCAAAGAAATTGAAAATGTTTACCCTCAAGGAGAAAAGGCTTAAGGGAAGGATATGATGTCTCTTTTTAAATGTTTGAAGAGTCACATGAGGAAAGGGGAGTGTTACAGGCTTCAAGTTCATATGTTGAAGACCTAACTCCCATTACCTCGGAATGTGATTGAATTTTGCAGGTAGAGTTTTCAAAGAGGTAAGTTAAAATGAGGACATTGGGGTAGCCTAACCCAATATGACTGGCATCCTCATAAGTGGTGGAAATTAGGACACAGACACACACAGAAGAAAGACTAAGTGAGGACACCGGGAGTAAGAAGATGGAATCTACAAGCCTAGGGAAGTGACCTCAGAAGGAACAACCCTCCCGATACTGTGATTTCAGGCTTCTGGTTCCCAGGACTGTGAGAATAAATTTCCATTGTTTAAGCCTCTCAACCTTGGGTACTTTGTTAAGGCGGCCCTAGCAAACTAACACGGGGTGTGCCCAATCAACTAGATGGTAGATGTTGGAGGAAGTCTTGATCTAGATGTCTTCCTGTGACCTTGTCACATAATAAGAGCCAGAAACACGCTCAGTAAATGCGTGCTGAATGAGGGAACCAAGTTGTTCCTTGGGCTAGTAGAGGAAGAGCTAAGATGGACGCACGGAGCACCTGGGGCGGAGACCCGTGGCAGAGGAAGAGCTGAGATGGACGCACGGAGCACCTGGGGCGGAGACCCGTGGCAGAGGAAGAGCTGAGATGGACGCACGGAGCACCTGGGGCGGAGACCCGTGGCAGAGGAAGAGCTGAGATGGACGCACGGAGCACCTGGGGCGGAGACCCGTGGCAGAG